>JAJHSJ010000018.1:135798-213407 GCA_021015155.1 Magnolia officinalis | reverse complement strand
GGGCCCACGACTGGAGGGGTTTTAATTGGGCACATGCATTGCATATGAGCATGCACGGCTTGGCGTCTTGATATGTACGGACAGTGACACTCTGGGCACAGTACGACAGCGTTTAGCCAACCCCAATCAAGTGAATTAAATGTCCACTGTCACGGACTTAGATACGCTAGAGGCCCAAACGTCACATGCTTTTGGAAACTTGTATTATATAAACGAATAAATAAGGAAATATTATACTTGTATTTTCAGCAACAAATAAAAGAAAATTGTATTATATATGTATTATTTAAGTCCACATGCATGGCTAAAGATACAGGTCACAAATGAAGTTCCATGAGACAACCTCATGTAGTTAATGCTTAAAAATGAAAATTTAAAAATAAAAACCGTAGAAATGGTTATTGCAAAGGGATGTCATTCAACAGGTGAGAACTCATATTAGTGGGTTATAGGGCATGCTTCAGATTGGGTCGGGCTCCAAGGCTCAATGGTAAATAGACTATGTTTCAACATTGAAATCATACAATTATCTAGGTGTGGTTGTGGGTGTGGATGTGAGTGTGAGTGTATTAAAAATAACATAATTTGACAGAAAAAATGTAAACATGTCATGGCAAATAATGTTACTCCGATGGTCCTCAATAGTAAAAGATTTTAGAAGAATGTATACCAAATGAGGAAAATAAAGATAATTTTACATATGTTAAAACTAATCTGACAATAGATCTCATGCATTATCGTTTGGTATTTATAGACTAAATTGATTACAACAATGTTAAAGTAAACTACAAATTTGAATTGAAATTGAAATAGATATCTCTGTTGTTGTCTTGATAATTATTTGAAAGCATTTACAGTTGAGATATGGATAGATCGTTAAAAAGAAACACTCTAACGAGAAGTTTATTTTACTTGCGTCGGCTTAAAAGGAATGAAAAAATGGCATCCAACCTGTCTATTACAATCTCTACACTATAAAATGTTAGATGCACAAAAAATTGAGCTAATTAAATGATCAGCTGGACCACACCATATAAAACAATTAAGAACCACCCAATACTTCCTAATTCACATCATGGGATCCACGATGATTGTATAAGCCTGACTTTTGGAGTGTTATGCTTTCACGGAGTGGCTACACTGAGCAGATTGCATGGCACATATACACTATGGTAGATCCACACATCTAAAGCTAGTTGTATATGAGATGTAGGTAAAATAATCAATTGGTAAAAGATGATAGTATTAGTAGACAATGTGGGGATTGATTTCATTAAAGTTCCATCCATGTGGCACTCAATTAGTGAAGTAACTTATCCCAGCTATGCTCTTGCTTTCCAAAAGAGTAATGCTAAATTCATGTCGCACCACCCACACCTCATAAACACCTGCACAATCACACTACAGACTACAATGGATGCTAAACTTGTGATCTTGTGTTGAAACTCTTGTAAGTCTGGGAATAGTTCCATGTCAAAAAGAAGAGAAGAAAATAGTGTCTATATATATATATATATATATATATATATATATATATATATATATATATATATATATATATATATATATATATATATATATATGGGAAAAGGTACTATGTGCTCGACCTCACGATAAGCTCCCGTGAGGTCGAGCTGTGTGGGCCCCACCGTGATGCGTTTTGACCATCAACACCGTGCATTTGATGGGTCCCCTTTAAATTATGGGATCCCCAAAAATCAGCCGTATACGGAACTCAGGTGGGCCATACCATCTAAAATTATGTGAAGACACCGTTAAAACATATAAAATCACTTGGTAGGGCCCACCTGAGTTTTGCATGCGCTTGAAAATTGGTTTGAACCCTCATTAAAGTGGGACACACATAGTGGATGGGTTGGATTTGCAAACCACATGTCGGTGGGCCCTCAAAAATGGTTATGAATGTTTTAATGGTGCACGGCCCCTCTCCACTTCTGTATATGGTGTGGCCCATACAAGTCGCGGATTGACTTGATTTTTGAGACCTAGGTACACGATGGAATGGTGCATCTGACTGATGGGGTAGATGTTTGAAACACATCACAGTGGGGCCCACACAGCTCGACCTCATGGGACGTTAAAATCAGCTCGAACGCATAGTACCTTTTCCTATATATATATATACAATATATATAATATATAATATATACATATATATATATATATATATAACGCCCTGAAAATCAGGGGTCGAACATAAACTCAACTCCCGAGTTCTAACGCATCACTTATGCAACAAAATGAATGATGATTGAATGTTGTCTATATTAGTGCATTGAACATGAGTGAGATTAAGCCAAAACAGCATATCATACTCCAGAGACAGTTAAATTGCAAAGCGAAGACTGTGATAATATTATATAAAAATAAAAAAACTATGGTAAGTCTCCAGAGTGTGATAAGGTTACCAATTAAAGAATTACAAGTACAATTCAAATGATACCACATGTGTAGTGTCATCTAGTCAATATCCCTGTAACCCCATCGATCAAGACACGGCTTACATGAAGCCGCCAGAAAATAACATATACAAGAAAGTGTCCTCATCGTCGCAAAGGTCTGGCTCCGCCTCACAAGCATCGCCATCTGCAAACAGACAAAGTCTGATGGCTGTTCGGAACACCGTCCCGTAACGTGGGAGTGAGTGATCAACTCAGTAAAACAATAAAGCATATGTTAATATGTTATCAATTCAGTCAAGCAGTAATGATAAAGCAGTAAAATCAAATACTCCTAACTACTCTTATTAATGCAAGTATGAATGCAGTCATGATGTATGCACTTGCCAAACCACTCTCATGCGACACCATCTTACGTTCGCGACATGCTTTCATCCCTCAGTACTCCACATCTTCCAAGCACCTGCAATGCAATGATGAGGATGATTACCGAGTTGTTATTAGTCCATTTCAAACAGTAGTATTAGGAAACTAAGGTACTTCCCTTGTATCATTCCCAAACATGATCCATTCTAGAGTCGTCAGTCCTAGTTAATCTCATACGATGGTGTGTTTCTAGGTCGCTGCAAAGGCTCTCAGGGCTGTTACACATAATGGTTACACCACTCCCCCATCACCTTTTTAACGGTTCATCACTAAGCTGATACAGGCCTAGTTCATACTCTATACACTGCGGCAAAACTCGTCGCCTCACCGTAAATTCAGAGTATGCTCGATGTCACTACAAAGGGCTGTCAGGGCTGTTGCTCACAATCGTTGCACCACTCCCCCATCACTTTATCAATGTAGGCCGACAGCATGAATATAGTGTCACATACCACCATAATCGGCTCACGAGTCTGGTTGCTCAATGGACACTACGGGGAGGCACGTGGCCCCAACGTAGGCCGACAGCTCGACCACGGTGTCCCATATCACCATGCCTGGCTCATGAGTCTTAGCGGATCGAGGTACCATGGTTAACGGGATTTCACTGGTAAGTTTGGTACCCTAGGTTCAAGCAGAGGCGTCCAAACATGGTGAACATATATAAGACAGATTGGGTTGCTTGACGAGCTCGGCTAGCTCGAGCGCACAACAAGTTGAACGATATGAAGCGCATAAGCACTTCATGTGGCCAACCACTATCGCCAACCGAAGTACAACTCGGGTTCGTCGAACACATCTCACGTGGCAAATGAATCACAGCCACGAATTCAATCCCGTTACCTATTGTCTGGACTATAATCGTAGCCCCAAACACAATCAATCACAGATATTTAAAGCAGTAATGGATCAAGATTCAAATCATACAATCAAAGTCTGATATTATCCGCTTAAGGCTGCCAGGGTTGTTGCACGCACTCGTTACACCGCTCCCCCATCACCCTCCACAGATTTTTATGGAATACAACTTAAACATGTGAAATAATCAGAGCAGAATTACATAAATAAGTAATTCAAACATGTTAACAAGCATGTTGTAAAACACAATGCAAACAGGAAATTCAAACACATACGTTTCATAAGTAAGTGGTTAAACTAAACAAACAACGTGGAGGAAATTATACACATTATTAAGGTAGTTGAGAATCCTATATCAACACCCGTATACATTACAATTTACTAACTACTACTCATATAGATATTTCGACAAACACTTTAAAATGCATACATCAACATACATGATATATGTTGATCACATAGGCATTAGGCCAAATCCTTTCACTAGGGAGTTGCCCCAATCATAACACGCATACACCTACGACGGATAGTCATGGAAAGTAGGAATCTAAGTTCAATATTCATTTGAACATTTTCACAAACACTTAAGCTACACATTTCAACATATATAGCATATAGTGGTCGTGGCATGATTCAGGGCAAATCCTTTCGTAAAAGGGTATTGCCAATACAACAATCATATATCCATGACAATTAGTCATGGCGAGCACGAATGAGAATTCTATACTCATTCAGTCATTTTCATAAACACTTAGAATACACTATTTTAACATACATAGTGTATATTAGCAAAAACATGTATTAGGACGAACCCTTTCGCCAAATAAGTATTTTATCCATATATAATATATTTATACAACAAATAATCATGGCAAACACATTTCCAAAATTTATACGTATATGGTACTTTCTACAAATACCTAGAATATGTACAATTTCATATTCCACATCTTTAATCGAAACGGAAAACAGACAGCACTTTGTACATGTACAATTGCATGCAGATCATGAATCTATCATTATCTGACATTGAAAATGTTGAAAACCATAACCTATACACCTAAAGTCCGCACCTTTTGTCGCAGAATCGTAATGAAGTCGATAGGTTTGCTAAGCTTTTTTCGGCAATTTGGCCACCTATAGAACGAAGTAGGTTAGCTATTTCATAACCTACAACCACCAAGTCCCAAATCAGATTAGGGTTAGAGTTTCTTACCTAGAAATGATGCCAGAATCGCTGGGAAAGCGATAAGAATGGAGCGGTTAAGCATGGATAGCAGCAGGGAAGCAAGGCAGGGAGATGCTCCCACATCTCCCACACTTTCTCTCTCTCTTTTCTCTCTCCTCTCTCTACGGTTTCTCTCAAATTCGTATGGCTGTGAGAGAAAGGGTTCTAAGGTCCTTATATAACCTAAAAACTCACTAAAATAGACTTATGGTCAAGGTATACTTAGGTTATAACCAAAGCGGACCTGTTTCAGCTCAACGAAGGACTTCTGGCGGGCCCCCTTGAGCCAAAGGTTGGACTTAAGCTCACAGACACCGGCACACCGGATTCAGGTGGAGTTAATTTTTGTTTCAGCAGGATTTCCAGATCATGCGTGACGGACCAGTTTCAGTTCAACGCAGTGGATCTCAATCGGACATTCCGAGCACATGGACATGTGTATGAAATTTCTCCTGATCCAAGGGTGTAATTTGGTCTGATTCTGATGGTTTGGTTGCTTAATACTGATCCGCAAGCAAAAGGTGCCAGATTTCATAAATTTCTATTTTATTTTGAATTAATTTCACATTTCTCACACTCTTCACTCCGGGCTCAAGCGAATTACACTGGGACACTATCTAGATTTAATTTCCGAGATGGTTGTCAAGTCCAGCAAGGCGGTCCTAATTCCTTAACTTCGTGTTAATCGGACTTCCGACGTGCGGTCCAGATCTGATACGGAGTTTCGAGATGCTCCCGAGAGCAACCGGGTAATGAGATTGATCCTAGATTTAAGGGTAACCTAGTGTCAATGATTCTATAAGTTTTGGATCTTACAGATCGTATTTAAAGTGATTGGTGCTAATTTCACAGGCATTCTAGTTTAACACTAGCTAATTCTTGCCTAATTTCTAAAGGATTTAGTCTTGGGTGATTTCTGTCTAAGGTGATACCTGGGCCTTTGTGGTTTGTATATAAAGTGATTCAAGTTATACTACTTAGCTAGTTTAAGATAGCATATAGGGTGAAAGTACTTAGAAAAATTGAAAGAACAAAGTGGTGAAAGGTGGAATTTGTGAAGGAAATGGGTTCAAAAGCGGTTTAGACTTGGGATTGAGTTCTAACAAGTTAATAAGGTGTTAGGATCGACTCATTGCCTAAGGACGTCTAATTCCAAGTCGGCCAAAAAATCCGGGATGTTACAATATATATATATATATATATATATAGGGTGTGGAGTACCTTATTATTTGCTTGGTTTATTCATAGAGTGTTGCGCCTGCATACGGGCTTGGGCTCGGTACGAGAGCATGGGCATGTGAGGTAGTTTGGCTGTAGAGACACTAGTGGCGTACTTTGCACTTCTTCACGACCTTATGTGAACGAGTGCGAGTCGCGATACGACATGAAATATGGGTTAAGTGGCTGGAGTAGGCAAGTAGTCTGAATGAGACCAGTGTGGCTTTTATATAGGTTGGAAACTAATCGCTGAAGAGAGGTGTAACTGCCCATGCAACATTAATCTAGACCATGCAGAAACTGATGCATGTGACTAGCCCAATAGTCATAAAACGGCTAGCTAATGAGTATAAATGACTAGCATACAACAACTATTGTCCCACATCCAAAACGGTCAAAAACTATCAATAACAATTAGTTTCTCACCAACAACCATATTAAGTTATGATCTTGGACCAAAACAGTCAGCAACCATGGCCTATATAAATAGTGCCTAGATGGTTCAACAAACCATTACCAATACTCAAACCATTGTCACTTGCAACCCAACAAGAAGAACAACCATATACTTTGATCAGTCAGCAAGATTCATACGAACCTTAATTAGAAGGCATCAAGAAACAGACCAACGCAGTAGTCTAAATCTCTATAATTTTCTAATCTTCTTTCTGAATTTGAGAATTTTCTTTTATTTATCTGTCAGACAAAATTACATATACAAAGTTCCATTCGTGGTTCTTTGTATTTGTTAAACCCATAACCACATTTAAGCCTGTCGTATCTTATAAACAATTTGCCTATAACTTATCAGTATTCTCAATTACTTTGAGAAGGGGCCAATAACACTTTAAAGATAGCATGATCACACATGCTTCAGCCTGTCCATCATTTTTCAATTTCTTTATTATTTTATAGAATTATAAATCTATATAATTTAATTTTAACAAAAAGGTCAATATATAAATCAAGTGAATCATACTACAAAAAACATTGGAATGATAACGTCCACCGTTGAAAGCTTTATTGGCCCACTGTGATCTTTATACATCATCCAACCTGTTTATAAAGTGACTGGACCAAGTAAAAAGGAAAAACCAAATATCAACATGATCCGAGCTTCAGCAGGACCTGAGAAGTTTCCAGCTTTAGTTCATCTCAATCCCCGTTGTTCGTTGTGGTGTGGTCTACTTGAGTTTTGAATTTGCCTAATTTTTAAGCTCACATCTTAGCATAATTTTTCTCAAATGATAGGCAGGATAGGCCGAGTCAAGTAAAGACTTGAGGTTCAGTCTCCTTAGAGACGGCTCGAACATCTTTTCCTTTAGGCCAGATGTCACCCACAAACATCATGGTAGGCCCACATAACTTAATTTTCACACTGTATAGATGACTTCTATGAATTGCTCTTCCCAAAAGAGAACTAAAAGAAAGTTGGGAGTATGATGCTCCACATATTATGAGATTCTTACTATACATACACAGGGGAAGATGACTATTTCAGGAGGGATAACTACAAGTTCCTTCAAGGCCTCATTTCATTGGCCCGCAATATATGATTAACTCTCTCCAATAACCTTTTGAAAGTTTGGTGGGCCCTTCTCTGACAAGTGTCTAACAGGCCAGTAAAATGATGCCACGTCATGTCTTGATTGAACTCTGTGTTACTTCATCCTACTTTGCTGTTTCCTCCAGGAGCAGAGGTTTTGACGAGTATTCGGTCAGCATCCCTTGATAAATGCCCAGGCCCAAGTTTTGCTCTCAGCCTTACCCCAAGAACAGTTATGAACTTAATGGATGGGCTTGGGCTGCAGCTGAAGGCCCAATTACTTAGTCGACCTACCCTGCTCAGGCCTGAGTTGTACCAGGCCCATGGCTCAAGGATCCAGACCATTGGTCTAACTTGGCCCACCCTATATTCTCAATATCTCAAAAGAATTTCAGCATTGGAAGGTTTAGAGCATCCCTACTCTTCTCCACTTTTTTGGTTTGAATGTCGACCGTTGCAGCAAGTGCCCTTGTAGTGACGATGGTCGATGAGACTCCACTGCCTAAAAAGTCAACCATCAACACAGTAAAGCCTTTATGGGATGGAATATCATGATAACGATCACCATATTCTAAAAACCTCATGATATTCTCACAAAAATACATCAAACGATATTATCATGAGAATATAGGGAGATTCTCAAAATCTCAACAAATTTACTTTTTTGTGATTCTATTGCAAAATTATTGCAATTCTAACTATATAATAGATGAGATTTTAAATCAATTCATTTTTTCCCAATTAATAAATATTTTAAAAAGTTTTTAAAATCCAAAAATCTCCTGAGAAATTTCAAAGAAGGAGATTTGTCACTATGGTATTGAGACATTAAGAAGTGTTACAACACACAAGTTTGTGCACAGCCAACCGATGGATCATTTAATAGAAACAGGTGACTTTACCGTGGATGGTGTTGTGGGTAAAAATGGACTGACCAGGATGACTCAGGATGGAAGGACAACTTCTATCAAAAGGGTTGCTAAGCCATGGCCCACTTGACCTCAAAGTCGAACTGGATCCAACCCTAATTCGAGACCAACTTTGAGCTCAGTTTGACTGACCTCGAACTCAGTTCGTTCGATCTTGAACTTAATCTCAACTTCGATATGCCTAAGTTCAGGATGAGCTCAGCCCAACGCCCCAACCTAGTGGACCGTCCACGGCCTAAAATCTATCGGAATATCCCCTGAATTTTCTCCAAGAATCCCGGAAGTACAATCGCACCCCCTCCAAATCAGCTTCTTGGTGTGATACAACATCGGGTGGTAGATTCCCTGTTATATACGACACCACCTCCAAGAACTCTATATATACATGTCCCTTCTATAAAGAAAGGTACGCACAACTCTAAATCTAAAAACTCAATCTTCGATTGGACCTAAATTTATTGGCCTGACTTTAGCATTGAAGGGTCCCCTGTTTAAGACAAGGTCTCCTTTGTCCAATTCTTGTGCAAGGGTTCAAAGGTCCAGACAAGGCTATCCAATTTTCTACATCAACAGATGGCATGAACCCAAAAAATTAAAAAAAATAAAAATAATAAAAACCAATCTTGCAAATCTCCTAGCTCAGTCAAGAAAGAATACATACAATATTTCTAATTCAACAAGTGAAGGTTGGGTCTTTATATTTGGGTGGTATACTCACAGGGGTTCTAACACTAGGCTATTGGTTCAAGTATTCGTTGTAGTGAAATCCCACTGTGGTGCATGTGGGAACTGAGTACATGTATAAATAAATAAATAAATAAATGACAGAGAATAGTCAAATATCTAACAGCTGATATCTTCCAATCTAGAGGAATTTCAATCCATAGGCCATTGATGGTGAGGCTGATCATATCAACAGCTTGGACAAGTCCTGTCCGATTCAAGTGAGTCAACTCAGACTCGGTTAGACTCGCCACAAGTCAGAATCGGAAATAGGTAGCGTCTTAAGGCTCGATTGTCTGAGTCACCTCGACCAAGTTGAGCCATGAGTCGACTCAATACCGAACGACTTGGTCCAAGTCGCCAGTCTTGAAAGTTGAAACCAGGCCTATGATGCGTAAGGTGAGAAATTAAGAAGAGAAAATGGAGTTGCAAGCTTTTGAGAGAGACGACCCAACTTGTTTTGAGTGTGGCTGAGAAGCGACGTCGAATATGCAATTTCCAAAGTTGTATTCATGGTCACATGATATGCGTCCGTGAAGAGAGTCGTCCACATATCTAAAAGCGTTCTAATTCGGTGGTTGGCTTATTACTGGAGTGAATTCTAGTTCCAACAGTTGGACCATGTGTATGGGTGATCTGAACCGTCCACAGTCAGGTCCCACCATTAATAAACCATAGACTATATGTAAGTTATCACAAACAATCGTGGTCATTCTGTTTATGGACAGATAAATCACAGACGTTCAAATCTTCTTTCTTGGAGAGACAGGACCAACCAACTTCCCAGAAAGATAAGATGCACATGACCCATCTATGGTGTGCCATACGTCCTAAATAGAGTCTTACAGGGTCCGTTTTACCCAATCCAAAACAATTGTGTCTTTACAGGGACGTTGAACTTTGGAAACAAGCCACGATTCTCGATTACATCCACATGAATGCCGAAAACAATCATGACCGTTGTCTACGGAGGGGGTCCACCACGAACAGGAAGTCGGTTGGACGAGATGGGACCCACATCTCTCATTGTAACGAAGCAAGGCAAAGGCAATGGCAAAGGGCTTGCGAAATACGCCAACAAGAGCTGACTTGACTTTTTCTGATTCTTCTCTTCCTATTTCTTAATCGCGCCATAACTCGTGCCGAAAAGGTCACAAATGACGAATGCCAATCACACCTTCCCATATGCCCCTCTTATTCTCCAAAATTACCAAAGACCCTTTCCCATATCAATGCTCCTCTTAAATTTTGAATATTATTTTTTATTTTTATTTGCATTTCATTTTAAATAGGTTTCCAAATGGCCAGGCTGGATCGTCGAGCCTTCGGGGTTGACCCCCTTCGGCAAGGCTTGAGCTGAAGAACCGTCAATCATCTATTTTATATAGGCTCTTCACACCATTTACTATTTTCTATTGTATTGAGCATGTATTGAATGTGCTATTTGTGGAGGGATTATTAGTCAATGACTAAAACCTTCTCTTTTAACGGTGTGGATGGTCCTTCGGGCTAGCCATTGATCAGCTGTGTAGATCCTCAGATCCAAATGAAAAATTAAAAAACAGATGGTCACATCCCAACTGTTTCCTACGATGTAGCCCGCATGAGACGGGTGGATGGGATGAATCGTTATGAAAGTTCCACGTGTCTCTTTACGAGGAAAATAACCTAGCCCTGTTAAAAGCAGAACGAATCGCCTACCGCCAAGGAAATCGGATTGCCTATTAAGTAAACTGTTGGGCCCACATTGAATTCATGTGCTTCATCCACGCCGTCCATCCGTTTTTCCAGTTCATTTTATGGGTCAAGCTCAAAATTGAATCATGTCCAAAGCTCAAGTGGGCCACACTATAGGAAACACTGGGAATAATAATTTCCACCGTTGAAATATCCCTAGGGCTCACAGCCTGTTCATAAGATTACAAACACATGGATAAGGTAAAACAAGAACATCAGCTTGATCAAAATCTTCTGTGGGCCCCATTAATTTTTCAACGGTAGACGTTCAATTCACACTGTTTCTCGTGGTATGGTCCACCTGATATTTGTATATTATTCATTTTTTTAGGTCATGACTTAAAATTATCTGGTAAAATGGATAGATTGGAGTGAATAAAATACATAAATCAAGGTGGGCCCCACCGAGTTTACTCGGTACGCAATACGCTTCGCCCGCCAAGCATCGAGAAGTGGCAGCTTTGTAAAAGTCCGAAAATGCAAGGGCGTATGTGGAGACAGCAATAACAATACGAGTGCGAAATCGTGGGAAGGATTCTTTAGAGGCAGCCACGCGGATGAGGAGCTGTCGTCGCCTCGAGTCTTCTTTTCCGTAACTTTGGAAACAAGAAAATAAATATAAATCTATATATATATATAAGCATACGCAGAGAGAGAGAGAGATAGAGAGAGAGGGAAGGCTGCTTGAGTCACAAGCTATAAATACTGCTCTAATACAAAGAAAAAGTGGGAGATTCTAGGGTTTCAACGTCTCTCGTCCTACTATTTATTCATTTTCTAGGGTTTCAACGTCTCTCGTCCTACTATTTATTCATTTTCTAGGGTTTCAAAGCTCCAAACCGTTGTTGAGTTGCAGACGGTGCTAGAAATGCAAAAACCATGCCTACCTTTACTGCTATCGCTCTAGAGAGCTTGTTGGAATCTACCGTTGGAGATTCTTCTCCGAAAAACCCCTTTCCTTCCAAGCAATCACCGAAACAATCTAAAGAGGTGGCAGCAGTGCCCAAGAGATCTTCCCACATTCACATCTCTCCTGCTCTCTACACTACTCCCAATTCTGCTTGTTTCCCCAACTCTCCCGCTTCTGTCTCCCCCTCCCCCTATGTCGTTAACCGCAAACGCCGAGATGTCCCGCAGCCCAACAATCGGCTTGACGGATTCCTGGTCGAGCATAAACCTGAGGAACAGAGTGTTTTAGAAGGGGGTGATGGTCTGCTGAATCCAATGGGAGAGCTTTGTGCTGCCGCCCCATTAATTGATGTTGTAGTAGAAGAAGAAATGAATGGGAGTCCTTCGGATGTTGGTGGTGGAGAAATATTGGTCAAGGAAGGCAATCCTGAGAGAGATGAAGTTTGTTTGGATGATTTCACTGATACCCGTGATTCAATGAGCATCGCCAGCAGTTGTGATGCAGATGATGGGAGCTGTTTGCGGCGGAGCTTCTGCAAACCAACACCTGTTTTGAGTCAAAGCGAGTTCTATGATGCCCCAGAAGGTGATTTAGCAATACCCCTCATTTCTTTTTCTGATAATTCAATTTCTGTTTATTTTTTATTTATTTTTTCCTTTGGTGTCGAAAACTCATGCCATCTCTGTTGGTTGCTGTTCTGCTTTTGTTATTGTTAAACAATATCAACTGTTCTATTAAATGGAAACTCTTCTTCACTTGGCAACAAAGCCTTTCACCCATTACTATCTGTCATGCCTGTTATTTGATTTCCCTGGACGGTTTAGATTCCCTCATCATCAGAAAAACTAAAATATAGGCTTTATGTGGTGGGAAAATACACTTTAGAATGGATAAGACCATATATAAATAAACAAGAAGAATAACAAAGGAATAAAAAGGATAGAAATGATGCATCAAGGATGTTGGTATTTTGGGTCTTTTTGAAGATGAGCACTATGCATAGAATCAATCAGAATTTGGGCCATTTCTTTTGTTGAAAAGGCACATGAGGGTGTTCCTATTGGCAATACAATTTTCATTAATTGTTGTTGGCTTTTAATTGGAGATAGACAATTCAATTTTGGCTCATGTTTCTGATGAGGTCATTGTTTTGTTGGTCTTACAAGCGAATTGGTGTATGCCTTCCCTAAAGCATTGATGCCAGTATGAAGGAGGCATAATGTTCTCTTTGTAATTTAACACATTTGCAAACTTAGACGCTGCAGCGTAGATGTTTATTTGAACGATTTGAGGGTGTGGCATAGGGCACATATTCTTGCTGTTGATTTGATCAATCTGCACAATTGGGGTGGTTATCTGGAGGGAAATAGGCATTTAATAGGTGAAACGAGGGAGTTAACAGGTGCAAGTCCTTTTGAAGATGAGAATATGGAAATTCACAACTTTGTCTTTAGTTCTCTATCTCTACTGCCCCAGCATCAAGATCCTTTGTGAACCTGATGAGAAGAAGAATAATAGCAGCAGTGTCTTGTTGTCGTGGTTTGGGTCCTTTTGGAACGAAAATATTGAAACTTATACATACATACACATACATACATACATACATAAATATGTATGTTAATACATAAATGTTTGCGTGTCTATAGAAACTCAGGACTTTGCCTATAGGAAGTTCCCTTCTTGACTTCCCACCAGATCATGTGTGAATGAAAAAAAGTGTCATAGCGCGTATTCCTAGTGTGTGTGTGTGTGTGTGTGTGTGTGTGTGTGTGTGCACGCGCGCGTATTCCTATTTTGCCTGATAGCTTCATTTGATGCCATCGGGAGATGCGTATGTAATAAGCATGTCAGAGGCCAAATATGAAATCATTAGGCAAGGAACTGCGCAGTATTTGATGTTGGAGATGCAACATAGAACTCTCGTGTTCGTAGTTTGGGTCCTTTTGGAACAAAAATAATGAAACTCATGCATATACATGTACATACATGTGTATGTATGTATGTATTGAAACTCTTGTGTGTGTGGAAATTCATGATTTCGAATATCCTTCATGATTGATATCTTGTCTTCCAAAAAAAAATAAAAAATGTATGCTATTTGCCTGATAGCTTCATTTGATGCATTGGGAGATGTGTAAGTAATAAGCATGTCAGAGAGGCAAAATATGAAATCCTTAGGCAAGGAACTGCATAGTCTTTGATGTGGGAGACACAACATAGAACTGCTTTTGGCCACTGGTTTATGAATGCAAGATACTTCAAAATAGGCAATGCATCTGTATCCATGCTCTTACTTTGATATTATGAAGTTTAGAAGTACTTATATTGTATCTAGGTTTTTTCCCAGTATCATGTCAATTTATTGATGAGATCTACCTGCTCAAGAACATCATTGGTAGTGTTGTCCCAGTTATATGATGGTGATTCCTTCTTGTGCGCTTCTTTGGTTGATATCTCAGAATTCAGGATATTATAGTTGGAATTGCGTCCATGCTTATCCTGGGACTGCTAATATTTGTGGGTCAGGTATAGCTCCATTTTTAGTATTAAAAAATCATAATAAATCTCAAGGAGAAAGTGAGCAAAAACAATATTCCCACCTTTTCAGATCCGGAGGAGGAACTCCATCTTGTAATCTTAAAAAAATGATTCTCCTTTCCCAGACATCAACATTGGTCAGATCTTCAAGAGATTCAGTTTTAGCTAATCTTAGGGAACATCTAGCAATTTTTATTTTTGAGTTTCCTCTGTTTGTTCCTTTCTTTCTTTCCAATTCTGGTCTCTCATTCATAAAACATGTCCATGTTGTTGTTTTTACTTATGCATGCATATTTCTTCAACACTTACTTTTTCTTTTCTTTTTTCGTTTTCTTTTTATGGAGTATTAGTCTCAAAAACATCATTTCCTACTTTTTCAGCTTTGGAGGTGGATCTCTGTCTTTTCATCTTAAAAAGAAAAGGATGATTCTTTCCCATACAATCAAAATTGATCAGATCTTCAAGAGATTCATTATAATCTCTCGTTCATAAAACAACTCCAGTTGCTTATGGATGCATATTCTTCAGTATTTACTTTTTCTTGTTTTAGATTATTGGTCTCATGATGTACCTACTGTTTCATTCCCTTCAATTTTACTCTTGAAGTGCTGCAAACAGTTAAGTCCTGACGTGACAGATATTTAGATAGAGAAAATAAGTAAATGGCTTGAAAATTGATGATTGATAGCCCTCTTGCCCAACTTTTAAAAATGAATGCCTTAACAGTACTAATTTTTAATTTCGAGGGGTAATCACTGAGACACAATAAAAGTACACATTTCGAAGATAAGGAAAGCACCACCGATGCATAAACTGAGCACATCCTTGTAGTCCTCCATGCCATTCCCATGTAACCCCAGGTAGCACTGAGCAGTAGGGTATTATATGTGTGTCAAAAAGTTTATTGATATTCAAATTCTGAGCAGTAGTTATATCAACATCTTGCAATATCATTTTAGTATAGTCTCTGTAGTCTAACCATTGGGCGCATGTAAATGTTATTGTTATACCTTGTGATATTGTTGGCGGTACAATCCACACAACTTGTAAAAACTGAGGTTGACTATGCAAAATAGATTAATAATTATGGATGTTTTAAGAGAAAAAAACATGGAGTGGAATTAATATGCATCCAAAAACAAGGTTGTGAAATTTAAAAGGAGAAAAATAGTGTCTAGTACTAAATTGATGAAGGAAAGTGAAATGTTGAAGAAGTTAATATTATGTGAATTAGATGGTTGAGTGATTAAGAAAGTAGCAAAAGAAGTGCCAAGGGTATCTAGAAGCCACTTATACAAGGAAATTAGGTGGTGGAATGATGAGAGAAATGATAATCTTTCAAGGGAGAAGTTAATGTTATGCAGAATGAAATGGATGAGTATTAGGATAATGACGAAAAAAGTTTTAGGAGTGTTTAGATGGAGAAGCCACTCATATAAGGAAACTTGGTGGTGGAATGATGAAGTCCAAAAGACTATTAGTGAGAAACGATCATCTTTCAAGACCTAGCAAGGGACTAAACGAGGAAAATTTAGAGAACATAGAAATGCCAAAAAGAATGGTAAGAAAGTAGTGAGGCCAAAGCTAAAGGCATAAGATTATTTGTACAATAGTATGGACCAATGCAGCTATAAAGGTCCAAATTTGATGTTTCTTTCTTTATTTCAACCATAGAGGAAGCTTAGAAGGCCATTTTTACGTTGTCCTATCTTGGAGATCAAAATAAAAGTTTGTAGTGAGGTTTGAGATATCAAAGGAATTGATCATTATGAGCAAAATTGGAGAGAGGGTAAACCTCCATTTTTATATTTTTTTTGTCATCTTTTTGTTGTGTTTGTGTAAGGTGCCTTTATCCACAAAATCAAGCTTGATTTGTGTTCAATTAAGCCCATTTGTTTTCTTTTAGTAGGTCAACTTGACAAAGAACATTCTTGTCAAAGAATGGTCTGATACACCAGTATACATATCCAAAACACACACACACACACACATACAAGTGATTGATTCTTGACTTTCTCTTCTCCCATTTTCTGATATTTCTACACCATTTTTTATTTTTTATTTTTGGCTTAAGAAAATTTCGACCAATACGGTCCAACAGGCTGATATGAATACAGTAAACCTGTATTGTATTGTTTTTCAGCCAGGCCAATACACCATTCGATATCAATAGTCAGAACCATGCTTGTGATATGTTTGCCAATGATCCTATAACTCTTTGGCATGCTTGATTATTGTACTGCAACTCATTTTGTAGGAAGAAACAATGAAGCTCTTGAGTTGATACTGTGCAATCATTATGTCACTTTTCATCATATCTACAGTTTAACTGACACACACTGGTAAATAATATTACTTGTGATGTTGCATAGTATTACATGTGAAGTTGCCATGGATGATTATTTGACATGGCTTTGAGCCTGTTGCTCAATGAAGGCAGTTATCATGTTTGAGGTCCCAGGTTCAAGACCAGCTGCCTACCAAAAACAAAGCAATTATGTGATTCTTTACCATATCTGATTAATGCTTATTTTTAACTCATTTAAGGGGAAGAATCAACAAATAGTCAATGTGTGGTATTTCTACTGATGCAGTTCATTTGCTTTATATTTTTGGGTTAATGTTTATGTTGAATGATTAATTTTGAAACGAGTAGATGTTCCTGACTTGCAGAATTCTTCTCCGATAGTTCTGCTTCATCACCCTCTTTCAGCTCGAATCTTGAAATCGAACTACGTGCTGTAAGGTTGAGTCTGTTTGAGGAGATTGAGAGGCGGAAAAAAGTGGAGGAAACTCTTGGTCGCATGCAGAACCAGTGGCAGAGAACTGTTGATCGTTTGTCTGAGTTTGGGTTATCATTCCCTTTGACATCTGATGCTGGAAATGCGCAGCTTGAAGTAGACTCAACAGAGCGCTTCTGTCAAGAAGCTGTGGTTGCAAGGTTTGTATCTGAAGCTATTGGAAGGGGTCAGGCAAGGGCTGAAACTGAAGCAGCTGCAGAGGCCGTCATTGATTCCAAGAACCGTGAAATTTCGCGGCTGCAAGATAAGGTGCAGTACTATGAAGCTGTGAACCATGAGATGTGCCAGAGGAATCAGGAAGTTAAAGGTATGGATTTTCTATTGCCTCTGTTTTCAGTTTCCCTTCAGTTATGCATCATATTGTATGCCTCTCAATAAAAATAAAATAAATTAAATTTTAAAAAAATTAAAAATTAAAAGAAAAAGAAAAAAAAGGGGGAAAGAAAAGTAAAGAAAAGAAAAACTTAAGAAAGGCATCATAATGCATGCAGTATTTAAGGCAGATGTAGTATGGTAGCCCGCCATCAGTTAATAGGCCTTCTAATGGTAACAAGGAAATGATGGTTATAATTATCAATTGTTAAAACTAATGCAAGTTTCTTCTTTTTTACTCAAAAGTTATGTAAGAACCATATCCTTCTTGCTGCATGACGTAATGTCAGAGGGTGGGTGGTTGCAGATGCGCACTCTTTCTTGTTATTTTTTGTACTGATTCTTCTACTCCAGTGAAGTTGTTTATTTTGATGTTGCTTTTCCAATATATGTTGGCAGACTGGGATTGAGCCCTTGGGTCAAGCATCTCAACATTGAGGTCCTGGGTTCAAACCAGTGTTTTAAATAGCGGTAGCGTGTTGCGTAGCGTTCAACCCGCTGTAGCGTGTAGCGAAATTGCGTAGCGTGTAGCGTAAGCTACACAATACTTCTATTTTTTTTTTTTAATATATATATATATATATATATGATAAATATTAAATAAAATTATCTGGTAAAATGGATGGATGGAGCGGATAAAATACATGAATTATAATGGCCCCACAAATATTTCAAGTGTTAACGTTCAATCCCCACGTTTTCAGCGCACTTGAGTATCAGATCCTGCTCATTTTTTGACCCCATGTCCTAAAATGATCTCACAAAACAGATCAATGGAGTGGATTCCTTGCAAACATCATAGTGGGCCCCACCTAAGGTTCCAATAGCAGGAACTCCCTTGGAAAGGCTTTAACAGGAAATCCGCGTCCGGCACCGACGCTGCTCAAGCTTGAGCTGTAAGAACATTTCAATGTTACATGGCTCACAATAATGTATTTATTATATCTATACTGTTCATGCATTTGGAGAAATCATTTTAGATCATGAAATAAAAAATGAGTAATATCCAAAGCTCAAGTGGACCACACCACAAATAACAATGGGGACTGATTGTCACCGTTAAAACATTCGTAGGGCCCACCATAACATTTATTTTCCATCCAATCTGTTAATTTGGTCACACAGACCTGGATGAAGAGGAAAAATAAATATCATATTGATCCAAAACTTCTGTGACCCCCAAAAGGGTTTCAATGGTAGACGTTCAATCTCCCACTGTTGTTTGCAGTGTGGTCCACTTGAAATTTGGATCTGTCTTATTTTTCGGCTCAAGCCTTACGAAGAGCTCGCCAAATGGAAGAACGGTCTGGATATAACACATAGCTCATGGTGGGACCCACAGAACTTTGTGACGTCAGCACACTAGCTTAGTCACGTGCGGTACGGTACCCTTTTCCTTAAAAACGGCTCGAGCTCGCCTGTTTTTTAAAGCAGAGAGGGTTCCGGCCTTCCGGAACCCTAAAATTTCTTCCGAAACCCTGAAATTTCTCCCATATCTCAAGTATCGGCGAGGATTTCGACAGATTTCTCTTCGAAATCAGAGATGTTATCTGCGGTAACCTAAAATTTCTTCCGGAACCCTGAAATTTCTCCCATATCTCAAGTATCGGCGATGATTTCGACAGATTTCTCTTCAAAATCAGAGATGTTATCTGCGGTAACGTGCTTCAATTCGAATGGCCACCAAACGGAAGCTTCCGATCATGGCGATCTCCTATAGGTATCGAAATCCATCATCTGTTTTTTTTTTTTTTTTTTTTTTTTTTTCCGATTTTTTCGGATAATGACGCTATCCCGAACGATATTTGGCCTTTTTTTTTTTTAATAACTTTTTGGTATCTATCCCGAACGAAAACAGGTAGCGCACGCTACCTGCGATACACGCTACGCTTCCATAGCGTACGCTATGACCCCTGTAGCGTGCGCTACAGGGGATATACGCTACTGTACACGCTACGTAGCGTTTTTGGAGCGCTACGCTACGTAGCGTACGCTACCGCTACGCTACCTACGCTACCGAAAACACTGGTTCAAACCCAGCTTACCTTGGAAAAAGAAAAACTGTTTGCCTGAATGAAACTGTGTTCATATAGGTGCCAGTCCTCGTTTTCTTTTTTGTTCCTTTTTTTTTTTTTTTTCTGGAAAGGCTAAAAAAAGGCCAAGAAGTAGTGGATCTTTGCAAGTGATGTTATCAACTTCCAAGAACAATCCATATCTGTTGCATGTAACATGTGTATATATATGTGCATTTCTGTATGTGGAATATGAGAAACTGGACATAATGAAGTAGATGACATGGCTTCAGAGAGGGGCACCATGTTTACTGACAATGGATGGCTGTAGAAATGACAAAATTTTGGGAAAAAAAAAAGAGGAGGATCCAATGAATTATTCAAACCCTAATAAATGAGGTGTCAGGTTGGTCAGCACTGAAGAAGCTGATGGTTGAATTTGGGGAACATGGTCTAAAATTGGTCCTTACTTGCTCACTACTGAATTGTAGTCAGTATTTGTTTGGCACACCTTGATAGTGCTAGTTGGATTTTTCAATAGCTATTTTCCCCGGAAGCTTTTACTGTGAAGAACTCTTCATCTTCTAGATAAATGGTCTACGTTACCCCTCTTGCTGTCATCCGGCCTTGTGTATTTTGGTTTTTGCTCTGCGCTAGTGTATTGATTTTTACTCATGCCCCATCATCTTGTGGCCCTTCCTCACCTTGCCCATCTTGCAATTCCTTTTTTGATCTTGATATGTTTAGAGGATCTCCTAAATTATGATGACTGCCATGTCCCTTTTTTTTTTTTCCCCACTTTCAAATATGCTCTAAATTTACATTTTGTTGGTGATGGTGCAGAGTTGTCACGCCGGCAACGAAGAACCCGAAAGACAAGGCAGAGATGGATATGGAGCTGTATAGGCCTGTCTATTGCCCTTGGAGCGTCTGTGCTAGTTTACTCATATATACCTCATGCGGGTGAATCATTGTCAACAGCCTCTGATGCCTCCCAGACACCTTCAGGCATGCCAGAGTCCAGGAAAGTTCTTTAAGCCATTTGGATAGCAAAACCTGTATCTGTTCTCTTCAAAGGGTGCACACTTTTGAAGATTCATATTTGAAGCAGATATGCGCCTTTTTTCTTCATATATGAAGTTTGGACATATTTCTGATCATCACAAGTGGAGGAAATAAGACTGACAGAAAAACTATGTCGATAGAAGTTAGTACCATGGTTGAGGTGAATGTCAACCAACTCTCTGATAAGACAACCCCCAGGGGGGGAAAAAAAATCATAATCCCAATTTTGGTTCCAGGAAGAGTTTGTTTCTTGCCGCTTGATGGAATTCTTTAGATTTGTTGTGTAATTTGACGGCAACCTTCCCAATGCCATTTCATTTGAATTTTTACAATGAGATTCCCATCAATTTAACAGCTACGTCCCCCCCCCCCCCCCCCCCCTTCCAAAAAAAAAAAAAAAAGGGGGAGAAGAAACGAAAAGAACGGGGGAGCGATTACTGAACTCCTGTATAGTTTATGCCATCGTTGGTCCATGTTGGTAACATCCAAGCGTGTTTTTTTTTTTTTTTTAAATGACATAAAATTAGGTAGCAAAACCTTCTTTTTAACCTCCTCATAATAATAATAATTTGTATAATTGATTAAACATTTAAACCTCTATATGGAGGAAAAAAACCTCTGCTTTTTCTTTTTTCTTTTCTTTTTTTTTTTTTAAAAAAAAACTACATATTATCAGCAGGGTCACCAGTTGATAGAATTTAATAGAATGTGAAATTTTTTGTTAGTTTAGATGAATCAATTTATGCATTTGATCAGTAGCATGGGAAATTCGTCAAGATTGAGTGCAAATAAACCAAAAAAAAAAAAGGTCTCGTCATCTTGAATCATCCATTTGATAGAACTTATTTTGTATTGCTTATGATTCCATAGTACTTTGGTTTGATGATTACAACCATGTGACTCTTCTCTAGAAGAAAAAAAATGTCAATTAGCCTCATTCGTAGGGTTAGGATCATTCGTTCTGCATGATTCTTGCGCCACAGCTTGCTCCCATTGGCAGTATGCGTGATTCTTGCACCATAGCTTGCTGCCAATGGCGCTGAGTGAAGTTTCGATTGATTATTGGGCTCCTCATGGCACTATCGAGTGAATAGTCTTGATGGATGATTGGGCTTTCTGTGAATGTGGAAACATTAGCAAACCACACACACTCCTACCAAGTTAATGAAGGAGAAAAGAGTTTCAAGAGGACACAAATGTGAAGACCATTAGTAGAGAGACAAGTGGGTTTGCAAATTACTTTAAGCTTGCAGTAGGGGTCAACATTGAGCTTGGTTATGAAATATTCTCACATTGGTTACAGACGAGTTAGTAAGACAGTTGCAGGAAGAGATCCTATTGTATATGTTGTTTGCAAATGACACAGTTTTGATTGACAAATGAGAGATGTGTAAAAACAAATTTAGATTTATGATTGGATGTTTTAGAATCTGAAGTAATTAAAAATAGTTGGACTAAAACAGAATGTATGGAGTGTGATTTTAGTAACAATAGAAGTGAAAATGAGGAATTAATTAAGATAGCTGATCAAGATATTATTCAAAATGGCCACTTTCGATATCATAAGTGGGCAATTCATGAGTGGAGAGATTGGAAAGCTAGGTGGAAGAAATAGAGGCATGCCTCTGGAATTTTATCTGATTGTTGTGTACTACCATGTTTTATAGGACATAATGTTGAGTAGTCAAGGAACAACATGTTCCAAAGACGAATATAGTGGAATTGCGATGTTGAGATTGATGAGCGCCTAGACAAAGAAGGATATAATTAGAAATGAAAGCATTTGAGGAACTTATAAGTAACACCAGTAGGTACTAAGATGTGAAAAAGTAAGCTTGAATGTTTTGGTTATGTGCAAGTTAGGAGTGAGTTGGTCATACGTGCATTTGACCAAGCACCCCACCTATTGGTATAAGTTGAAGCCCTAAAAGGATGTGGATGTAAGCCCCAAGAAAAGACATGATAACCTATGGTCTAATTGAAAGTTTGACCCTTAATAAGGTGGGATGGTGGAACAAGATTCAATTAGCCAACCATAGTTAACTAGGATAAGGTTTACACGACAACATATATAAACATTTTTTCAAAGTTCAATCAGTATTAAACCCAAAATTTTCATTCTCCAATTTTTTAGTATTTAAGTTTCTTTGATTGAATTTCTTACTGTCTTTTTTTTTAAATTAATTTTTTTAATTTTTTTTACCATGGAGGCTGAATTAAACATGAACATTTTTCGGTACTAGTTTTATTTATTTAGTTAGTTATTATTGTCAAGTGCTGTTTTGCTAACTATGGTGGAACCTTTAGTCTGAGTAAGAGGACGAATATACCAAAGATTAGGTGTTCAGTGTTAATTTAAAATGCATCATCAGATGAGAAGCACAAAATGCAGCACAGGTGCCCAAGTGATCCATAGGCGGTAGTGGTCATGGTGAATTCCCCATACTACAACAAGTACTCTGGCTCCTCCCTCCGTGTATCACTTGGACAACCAACTGTTAGAAAGATGATACCAAACCAAAAATGTACCAGGAAATGTCGTGTTAGGAAAATGGTGTGGTCTGACACCTGAATTTTTAGGATAGGACATGTGCATTATGGACCATCTTATGTACCTAATATTTAAAAGAATGGTTGTGTTTTGTTTATTTTGGATGCTTGAATATTACGTGTAATGAATTATCATTCAGCACAATATTCTTAAAAAGACATGCTTTTCATCTCCCTTTTTGAAACCTGGAACCTAATCTATATCAGTTCATGAGGTTCGTCTGCACGAATTACAATATGTCTGGGTCACATGGCGTACACGTTTAGATTGACTTGGCTCTTCGTCAGGAGAGTGGATAAACCCACTACGGCATGCGTGGGTCTGCGGTGGGTGCGTGTGTTTTTTTTTTTAAAAAAAAAAATAGAAAGGAGAGCGGATTAGGTTAGGTGTTTAGTGTTAATTTAAAATGCATCATCAGATGAGAAGCACAAAATGCAGCACAGGTGCCCAAGTGGTCCATAGGCGGTAGTGGTCATGGTGAATTCCCCATACTACAACAAGTACTCTGGCTCCTCCCTCCGTGTATCACTTGGACAACCAACTGTTAGAAAGACGATACCAAACCAAAAAAGTACCAGGAAATGTCGTGTTAGGAAAATGGTGTGGTCTGACGCCTGAATTTTTAGGACAGGACATGTGCATTGTGGACCATCTTATGTACCTAATATTTAAAAGAATGGTTGTGTTTTGTTTATTTTGGATGCTTGAATATTACGTGTAATGAATTATCATTCAGCACAATATTCTTAAAAAGACATGCTTTTCATCTCCCTTTTTGAAACCTAGAACCTCATCTATTTCAGTTCATGAGGTTCGTCTGCACGAATTACAATATGTCTGGGTCACGTGACGTACACGTTTAGATTGACTTGGCTCTTCATCAGGAGAGTGGATAAACCCACTACGGCGTGCGTGGGTCTGTGGCGGGTGCATGTGTTTTTTTTTGTTTTTATTTTTTTTAAAAAAAAAAATTAGAAAGGAGAGCAGATTAGGTTAGGTGTTTAGTGTTAATTTAAAATGCATCATCAGATGAGAAGCACAAAATGCAGCACAGGTGCCCAAGTGGTCCATAGGCGGTAGTGGTCATGGTGAATTCCCCATACTACAACAAGTACTCTGGCTCCTCCCTCCGTGTATCACTTGGACAACCAACTGTTAGAAAGACGATACCAAACCAAAAATGTACCAGGAAATGTCGTGTTAGGAAAATGGTGTGGTCTAACGCCTGAATTTTTAGGACAGGACATGTGCATTGTGGACCATCTTATGTACCTAATATTTAAAAGAATGGTTGTGTTTTGTTTATTTTGGATGCTTGAATATTATGTGTAATGAATTATCATTCAGCACAATATTCTTAAAAAGACATGCTTTTCATCTCCCTTTTTGAAACCTGGAACCTCATCTATTTCAGTTCATGAGGTTCGTCTGCACGAATTACAATATGTCTGGGTCACGTGGCGTACACGTTTAGATTGACTTGGCTCTTCGTCAGGAAAGTGGATAAACCCGCTACGGCGTGCGTGGGTCTATGGCGGGTGCGTGTGTTTTTTTTTTTTTTTTTTAAATAATTTAGAAAGGAGAGCGGATTAGGTTAGGTGTTTAGTGTTAATTTAAAATGCATCATCAGATGAGAAGCACAGGTACCCAAGTAGTCCATAGGCGGTAGTGGTCATGGTGAATTCCCCATACTACAACAAGTACTCTGGCTCCTCCCTCCGTGTATCACTTGGACAACCAACTGTTAAAAAGATGATACCAAACCAAAAATGTACCAGGAAATGTCGTGTTAGGAAAATGGTGTGGTCTGACGCCTGAATTTTTAGGACAAGACATGTGCATTGTGGACCATCTTATGTACCTAATATTTAAAAGAATGGTTGTGTTTTGTTTATTTTGGATGCTTGAATATTACGTGTAATGAATTATCATTCAGCACAATATTCTTAAAAAGACATGCTTTTCATCTCCCTTTTTGAAACCTGGAACCTCATCTATTTCAGTTCATGAGGTTCGTCTGCACGAATTACAATATGTCTGGGTCACGTGGCGTACACGTTTAGATTGACTTGGCTCTTCGTCAGGAAAGTGGATAAACCTGCTACGGCGTGCGTGGGTCTGTGGCGGGTGTGTGTGTTTTTTTTTTTTTTTTTAAATAATTTAGAAAGGAAAGCGGATTAAGTTAGGTGTTTAGTGTTAATTTAAAATACATCATCAGATGAGAAGCACAGGTACCCAAGTAGTCCATAGGCGGTAGTGGTCATGGTGAATTCCCCACACTACAACAAGTACTCTGGCTCCTCCCTCCGTGTATCACTTGGACAACCAACTGTTAAAAAGACGATACCAAACCAAAAATGTACCAGGAAATGTCGTGTTAGGAAAATGGTGTGGTCTGACGCCTGAATTTTTAGGACAAGACATGTGCATTGTGGACCATCTTATGTACCTAATATTTAAAAGAATGGTTGTGTTTTGTTTATTTTGGATGCTTGAATTTTACGTGTAATGAATTATCATTCAGCACAATATTCTTAAAAAGACATGCTTTTCATCTCCCTTTTTGAAACCTGGAACCTCATCTATTTCAGTTCATGAGGTTCGTCTGCACGAATTACAATATGTCTGGGTCACATGGCGTACACGTTTTGATTGACTTGGCTCTTCATCAGGAGAGTGGATAAACCCGCTACGGCGTGCATGGGTCTGTGGCGGGTGCGTGTGTTTTTTATTTTTTTTATTTAAAAAAAAAATTAGAAAGAAGAGCGGATTAAGTTAGGTGTTTAGTGTTAATTTAAAATGCATCATCAGATGAGAAACACAAAATGCAGCACAGGTGCCTAAGTGGTCCATAGGCGGTAGTGGTCATGGTGAATTCCCCATACTACAACAAGTACTCTGGCTCCTCCCTCCATGTATCACTTGGACAACCAACTGTTAGAAAGAAGATACCAAATCAAAAATGTACCAGGAAATGTCGTGTTAGGAAAATGGTGTGGTCTGACGCCTGAATTTTTAAGATAGGACATGTGCATTGTGGACCATCTTATATACCTAATATTTAAAACAATGGTTGTGTTTTGTTTATTTTGGATACTTGAATATTACATGTAATGAATTATCATTCAGCACAATATTCTTAAAAAGACATGCTTTTCATCTCCCTTTTTGAAACCTGGAACCTCATCTATTTCAGTTCATGAGGTTCGTCTGCACGAATTACAATATGTCTGAGTCACGTGGCGTACACGTTTTGATTGACTTGGCTCTTCCTCAGGAGAGTGGATAAACCAGCTACGGCGGGTGCGGGTCTGTGGCGGGTGCGTGTGTTTTTTATTTTTATTTAAAAAAAAAAGGAGAGTGGATTAGGTTAGGTGTTAGTGTTACCCTACCGTGGGGCCCACCTTGATGATGCGCTATATATCCACACCGTCCATCCGTTTTTACAGCCCATTTGAAGACGTAGTCCCAAAAATTAAGCAAATCAAAAATTCAGGTGGACCACACCAAAGGAAACAATGGTGATCAAATGCTTACCATTAAAAATTTCCTGGGGCCCACTGAAATGTTTCTTTACCATCCAACCGGTTGATAAGGTCGAGAAGAGCTGGATGAAGGGAAAATACAAAGGTCATCTTTATGCAAAACTTTCGTATCCCACAATACATTTTTAATGGTCATTTACCACTGTTTTCAGTGGTGTGGTCCACCTGAGATTTTCATCTGTTTAAGTTTTGGGATCTGGTCCTCAAATGATCTGGAAAAATGGATGGAAGGCATGAATATACAACATATTCATCAAGGTGGGCCCACACAGTAGGGGTAACACCCACTAATGTGTTAACCAGGTAACCTAATCCACTCTCCTTGGCGACTGTGATTAATGCAGAAGAACGGGAAACAAATGATATGCAAGTTGGTAGGGTAAGTATTACCTTTAACAGTTGCATTTTTTCAAAGAAAGCAGAGTATCCACTACAAACACACCCCAAACAGTCTTCAATTGAGGCTTCTAAGAGTCCTTTTGCACATTTTAACATCTGATTTTTTATTTTTATTTTTATTTTTATTTTTTGGTCGATGATTAAGACTAGTAGTTACATGTGGGCGATAATAAAAAGTTTCATAAAAACTCCATGACAAATTGCCAGGAAATCAATTGTGTGCCCTGATCTTGTCTGTAGAGAGGGTGTAGAAATAGGAAGAGAATATAATCTATTTCTCTATTATTCTTTATTTATAATCATAATTTATTCTTAAAAATGAGCTAAAATAAATGTTAATCATATCTAAAAGATACACCATCACACATCTAAGTGGAGTCCATGTATGTGTGTGTGTGAGAGAGAGAGAATAAACATTACAATGGACCCTAGGAAGTTTTTAATTGTGGGACGTTCAATCACCAATGTTTCCTATAGTATGGTCCATCTGAGATTTGGATGTGCTTCAATTTTGGGCTCATGGCCTAAAATGATCTGGTAAAACAGATGGAAGGAGTGGATATAGAATACATAAATCAAGGTGGGCCCATGGTAAGGGTGGCACTGTCTTGGATGAGGCGGGGGCTGCACCTAATCCGCTCCGCCGCATCACCGTGGAGCACGAGCCTGATTTTATTAGATACCAAAAGAGGGTCGTGTTTCATGAAAATGTTAGTTTGTTTGTGCACCACCTAACTATCACATGCCCTCCGCCCACCTGTCAAGATCAAAGGTCAACCTCAGGTCTTACAAATATCTTTTCTCCAACTTCAGGTATCCAATGTCCCTTCCACTTAAAAATAAATGAATAGCTGAGATTAATAGGTGGCCCCATCTTGTAATTAGATCAGCATCATCTTTCTAACAGGGAATATACCTGCTGGATTCTTCAGATATAACCACCTTATTTCTCACACACATGTGCCTTGTTGCCACGTGTGAAAAGCAAGTTGTAGAAGGGAATGAATTGGGTAGAGAGGTTAGGTAATTAGAAAAGGCCACCATTTACTAATTAATTGAGACGAACACCACACATTTGCAGGTGACAGGTAAACATCTACGTCCATCCAAACTATCCAAGTTCATATATACCTTTTAGACAATCCAGTATAGACTAATTTGTGTGGTCCAATATTTGCTAATTATAGAATGGAGTGCTAAAAGGAAATAATTCAGCTATCCTCTTGTTTATTCCTTTTTATTATTATTACTATTATTATTACTTTACCATTAAAAACTATGCAAAATGGAAAAACGTACACGACATATATAAGGCATTGATAAACATACAGATATTAATTGTTGAAGAAGTTGAGAAAGTGGATGAATTTCCATAAGGAATCAGTATAACAGCTTTACATTCCCTAAACAATTTTTATTACTTCCTAACTTGGCATCGACTCTCCCCAGAATATTTAGTGTTGATAATGGCTCAAGAATCTCCCTCAATCTTAAGCCATCTGGTCCCAATAATTTTTCCTAATTCTAAACCACTTAGCCACGTAACTAAAACACAACTTGTGCAAATTTGCAGAAGCTGCTTAATTAAAAAAAAAAAAAAAAAAAAAACCTCCTGATATTGTCCAACCAGATAATCACATCTCATCCACCCATTTAATTATCAAATTTAATTTTGACTTCCTGGATTACGGGGCATTCATTATTTATTCAATCAAACTTAGGGTGCCTTGAGAAATAGATATGTTTGGGACCACTGAGTAAACTCCAAAAATTCATTGCAATATTTCTCAATACAGATGCACAGCTTCTATTGAATCTCTTGCCACTGGAATCTCTAGTTTTTTTAAAACGCTTGCATTCTGGGTTTTCCACACTGTTAGGGGGAATCCCCATTAATCCTTTTTATTCCCACTGCTTTAGAAAGGCCTCCCGGATTAATACTAAGAGTGTGAAATTCTTATATGAATACACAAAGATTACTGTAGCTTAAGTTTTCTTATCCATGACATGGTTAAGAAAAAGATGGTCCACATCCTCATCCGGTCCACCACATAATCTGCAACAGGAACTTTCTCCCAAATGGTCAGCTATCTAAATTCAATATCCAAAATCAATTACTTATGGACTACTACATGAGGGTAAGTTTTGAACAATGAGCCCTGCGATTTAATGGTAAATGATCATGTAGTGATCTAAATCATGGGCCCTACGATGGGTGCCCCATTCAAAAGGAGTGTTCAAAATTTTACATATTGAAATGCTTGTGATTCCTATCAAGCCTCTTCTAATAATAGTAGATGAATGTTTTACCAATCCTTTTAATGTTCAGCAATGATAGTGTTGGAGAACTACAGAACCAACTAAAATCAAACAAGCGAAAGATAAACGACAACAAAGCAACATATAGAACACACAATTAATGTTACGTGGAAATATCTTTGTGGAAAAAACATGGCACAAAGCGACAACCAATCCACTATGAAAACGAAAGTATAAGAGATGGAATCAACTTATAGATGTGAAAACCTTAGTTTCCTCCATTCCAAACCCCAGTAATGATTTTGCTCCCATTATTCAACCATAATCTTGTATTACACCCGTGTTATACCTAGAATAAGAAACAAATCACACAATTACACAAAATCGCAAATGTCATCGATGTAAGCTTCGATCAATCGATATCGATTGAGCAACCCTTGATTGACCAAGCCTCCATGTTCAATCAATGGAATATGCCGCCTCAGAAAAATAAATCGAGACTTTCCTTTCTCTTGCTTATTCTGTCTGCCTCATAAAAATAGTCCGTCTGTAAAAGACTCTTCGCCACTACTTTTCTTTCTCAATTACTTCGATTGAAGTGTTGAGATAATGGTCTCAACGTCTAAGGTATCTTTTCCACAACATAGAGTATTCACTAGATACTCGTAGGATTCCGAAAGAGATGAAAACATAATTAGGATTGTACCTTCTTCCTCTATCTTAATTTCCACGCCTATCAATTTACAAAGGAACTGATAAAACTTGCTGATATATTAATTCATTAAGGTCATATCCTTCTCCATCTTCAGATTATATAATTTCTGCTTCAAATATAAACAATTTAAGAGATATTTCGTCATGTACAAGCTTTCTAACTTCGTTTAAAGTTCGATGATGGTCTTCTGATCAAGGACATTATAAAGGATATCATCAAATAGACATAATTAAATCGAAGTTGTCACCCTCTGATCAAGTTCTTCCCACTCTTCATCATTTATAGTCACAGGACGCTTCGTTATGCTAAAGAGTGTCTATTGCAGCCATTGGTGAACTTGAAGACTTCTTATCTTCACATTTCCATAGTTCAAAGTTATTTTTCTTGATGAACTTATATATCTCATACTTCACGTTCAATTCATTCATCATCATGTCTTAGATTCAAAATCAAATCCCAACTTATAGCTCTAGTACTACTTTTTGGGGAATCGAGGAAACAAACCCCAAGTAGAATCAAACAAGCGAAGATAAACACAAACAAAGCAACACAGAAAACACACCATTTTACATTTAAAAAAAAAAAACTCTTGCGGAAAAAAACCGTGGTACAAAGTAACGAGCAATTCATTATGAAAATAAAAGTACAATAGATGGAATCAACTTACAGATACAAAAGCCCTAATTTCCTCTCTTCCAAACCTTATAGATGATTTTTCTCTCCTTGTTCTACTCTAATCTCATATTACACTCATATATTTAGTGTTACAACTAAAATAAGAAACAAATTGCGTAATTGCGCAAAACCGCACGTGTCATTGATTTAAGTTTTGATTGATTGATCTTCAATGTTTGATCAATCAAATATGTTTAAAATTGTCAAGGAAGCAAACTAGAAAATTGGGAGAATTTTGATCAATTGACTTGAGTAGTCTATCGATCAATAACCCCTGTTTCAGCATAGATTAAAGGCAACCAATTTCATCAGATGGGACCAGAGATATCACCATTATCAATTAAAAAAACAAACTAACACCTAACATATGGAAGCGCTTCAACCATGTGCATAGGCAATCATGTGAATATAACGTGAGATAACCATCCTATAAATTTATTACATGTGAAAATAAATAAAGAATAGATACATGATTCATCACATAGTAACTACATCAAAAGGGACTAGTAAAATAAGAAAAAAGATACAAGAGAAGTAATGCACGAATACAGTGAATAGATTAAAAGAAATTCTCATATCTTTTCATCATGCAACTAAAAGAACCTTTAGAAAAAATATCCTAACTCTTCTTCAAGCAACTAAGAAAACCTTGAGAAAACCACCCACTTCTTCTCTTCACTTTGTCAATAAATGAAACCCAACCCTTAAGAGAGAGACTCTCTCTTATCTTCTCCTCTATATTTTCTTTACATAAGATAAAACCATTTTAGCTTCAAAGAGAAAATGTCATCTCTTTTTCTTGTATAATGTATTTTAAATTTGGAGATATAAATTAAAAAAACATATATATTATTTTACCCTTAAAATAACATCCCCTATTGAACATGATATGCCCTTTGCAGAAAGCCAAGGTGATGGGTCATTACCTCCAACATATTCACTGTTCATACTCAAGTGGTGGTACCCTATTATTTGATAGCATGGAGAGGGACCATATGCTAAGCTTGTTTGCATTGTATTATGATGTGAATTACTTGAAGTAGATGCATAGGTCATTGATTCTTCTGTCTCTGCACCAACCATTTTGTCCACCTCTACTTATAAGTCTTGTTCTCCACAATTTTTCAACTGGAAATTTTTGGGGAGATTTTCAAAATTTGAACTTTTTCTAGAAATCTATTGAAAGTCTCGCCAAATTAAATATCTATTGTAAATTAATAAATATTTTTAAAACTTAAATAAATATTTATATAACAAAATGTTAAGGTATTTATGAGTTTTTTAGTTAATATCACGATAATATTAGGATAATATAAGTCTCACGATAATATCGTTTTGTGTATTTCTCATGATATTGTCGGCAGATTTTCTAAAATCTCGTAGATATTTGTCATACTGACTCCAAGCCAAGATTGATGTGCCATTGATCTAAAATAATTATTTTTAATTGAACAATCCCAATGGTTTGCAGAATGGAAAGTGGAAAACTATAGATTCACGCATCAAAATCAATGGCGGCCTGCTTATGTATTTCTCCATGAATATAACTCTCACACAAACGATCCGTACCATCCAATCAATGCCTTGAAAAAAGGAGGGTTGCAACAGAAAGGGACATTGTAGCAACGGTCAGGATCATCATCTGTGTGTGGTTCCGATTTATATGGACGGTTGAGATGAAGAAGAAGGGTATTTTGTTAAATGCACAGGAAAGCAAGGTAAATTAGTCTTGCTTGCGTGGGAGCTTACGAAAGTAGGAAGACGTAAACTCGTCGAAATAGAAGGGGTTAAGTCTCTGGTTGTTGGGACTTGGGAGAGGATTAGGTGCGTCCCAGGCCTCACCCAAGACAGTGCGGCCCTTAATGTGGGGCCCACATAGATGTATGTATTCTACATCCACACTGTCCATACGTCTTTCCAGATTATTTTAGATCTTGAACCCAAAATAAAGAAAATCCAAATCTCATGTGGACCATACTATGGGAAACAATGGTGATTGAACGCCCCACCATTAAAAACATCCTAGGGCCCACCTTAATGTTTTCGTACTATTTATTTGCGATCTAATCTGTTCTTTTGATAATTTCACACAAAATAGATGAAAATATATACATATATAAGATTGATCCTAAACTTTTGTGGCCCACAAGAAGTTTTTAATGGTCAATCATAACTATTTCCTATGGTATGGTTCACTTGAGATTTGGATCTGATTCATTTTTCGGATCATGCCCTAAAATAATCTGTAGAAACGAATGGACGGTGTGGATATAAAATAAATACATCAAGGTGGATCCCACGGTAAGGGATGCACCGTCTTGGATGAGTCCGGGTACGTACCTAATCCGCTCCCCTGGTTGTTGTTGTGTCTCCTAATTAATAATATCTTAAAGAAAAACAAAGGGTGACTTTTCTTTCTTGAGGTGTGGAAACTTTGAAATTTTTGGGACGCATCCACACTTGGACATTTCTCAAAGGGACATCATTGACTATGAGTTCTTCCAACTGTCCAAATCATGGGCCCCAGCGACCATATCCATCATCACTAACTGGATGATCTCAGCCGTCTGATTTCGTGGCTGAGGACCATTTTCTTGTAAGCACACACAATTTTGAATGGTTAACATCGTCCCGATCAATTGAACTCTCAGATGATGCTCCATTCATAATGTATTTGAATTTGGAGGGTTGGGATTTCAGTACAGGTGTGCCATGTGTAAGGGGCACCGATTGGGTACTGCCCCCGCCAGGATGTAGTTAGGAACGGACGGTCATGTAGGGGGTTTGTGGGGCCCACCTTGATTTATATGTTTTATCCACACCGTTCATCTATTTTGATGGATCATATTATGCACGTGCTGAAAAAGAAGGCAGATAGAAGGTTCAAGTAGAGCACACCACATGAAATAATGGAGATTTAAAGCCTACTGTTGAAAACCTTTTTGGACCACAAAAGTTTTTAAAGCAGATATTTATGTTTTCCCTTTATACAAGACCTTATAAACTGTCAGGATGCAAATAAGCTTGAAAGTTTTCAAGTAATAATAGTTCAATCCCCTAATATTCTAAAATAATGTGTCAAAATAGATGGATGGAGTGGATAAAACAAATAGATGTGAGGCCCACAGACAGTCTAACATGACCGTCCGTCTCTAGCTAGGTCCCGGTTGTAGTACCCAATCGGCGTCCGTAAGTAAAGGGGGGCGATGGGCCAACTAAATGAGAGGCTACGCAAGCAACACGTAAGCATTTCGAACCAAAGCTGTAAGCTCCTTAACCCATAAGAAGAGTCACCATCACACATCATTATCAGATGATGAATCTTTCTCTCCACCTGACCTAACCCACACCCACACGTGTAACCTAAAAACCTAACCTCGATTAAGTGTCAAACGCAACCAGACACCTCTCTCCACCATACCCTCTTCTCTTTTCCCTCATATTTTTCTAATTTGGGGCAACTCATCAGGCGGTACACTTGGCATGCACGCATTTCAATCTGGACCGTCCAACGCCATAAAAACCTAGTTGGTGCGACCCATACAAATTAGGAAAAAAAAAAAAAAAAATCAAATGGATAAGATCCTCCATTAACCACGATTTTGGACATTCTCAACAGATGCCACGTGTATGGTGGATGAGTTGCCACTAATTGTAGCAAAGCGACACGCTACTTGGCCTAGTAGTATATACTCTGGAGGGTGTTTACGACAGTTGTTCCGTGGTCCTTTAATCAACAAAGAAAAATGCATAAAGGATTCCTACATGGACGGTGAAGAACGCAACGCAATATCTAAAATCAGTATCACTAAACCAGGGTTAGTACCGCATATACGGGAACATTTTGGTCCAAAAATAAAAACAAAAATAAAGTTGGTGGGAAATACACATTTAGTAGTTTCTCCCGCAAACTTAAAAACGAGTTGTTGGCTTTGCTGCTTTTAATTGACCCGGCGACTCTGCCACCACCGACCTCTCTCATGGCCGGACCCTGTGAGGCCCACCCTGATTATGTGTTTTATCAACGCTGTCCATCCGTTTTGCCAACTCGTTGTAGGCCATAAATCCAAAATTGAAGCATAACCAACGCTCAAGTGGACCACACCATAGGAAACAGTAGTGTGAGTGACGTCGTTCACGGTTGAAACCTTCCTATAGCCCACCGTGATGTTTATTTGTCATCCAACCAGTTCATAAGGTCAGATAGACCTGGATGAAAGGAAAACACAAATATCAGCTTCATCTAAAACTTCTCTGAAGATTTCAATGGTAGGCGTCCAATCCCCACAGTTTCTTGTGGTGTGATCCACTTGAGTTTTGATACGCTTAAATTTTGAGTTCGTTCCCTAAAACGACCTAGAAAAATGGATGGACGGCCTAGATAAAACCACAGATTCCTGCACCACGGACGTAGATGGTGGCAGGATCACGACGCAATCCGCGTTCCCTCCGTAAGAAATAACAAATGAGAAACAGGTAGCGTCAGCATCCCAAATTAGAGAGTTGAACCGGATATTAGTATACGTAGCTATGAGAAGTATGAAACTGGACCGATGCTCTAGTCGACATACATTACCATAGATGGCCTACGGTTAAAAATCCACACTCATCAGATGACGATGTAGACTTTAGGTCTCTGTCGAATGTAAACAATTACCCATTTTCATTATTCAACCCGCAATTTGAAGGTCACCACTCGGATTGTTGAGAAAAAAAAGGAATTGCACGCTGTATACAGGACCCAATGCAACCCCAGGCTGTAATCACTGATCTGTTTTGGCCACAATAGGTGGACCACGCCCAAAAAATCTCCTCCATAGAATAACTATAAGCTTTGGATTTGCGTCCTAGAAATAAACGGCCAATAGGATGAATAAAGAACCTTTTCTGCTTTTAAGAGACATTGGGCATGATCCAACGTAACAACCGTCTGGATTACACAAGCATGGGCCCACGTGTCAGAAACGAAAAAAACGCGTACAAAAGCCTCCGCTCGGGTCGTCTAAATACAAAAAGTCTACGAAAACTTTCTGACCTGGTGTTGTGAATCTGTCTCAACGTACCCGCGGTTTCCACCAACCACCCATCTTCCCTATATAGCTAACCCTCGTCTCACATTTCACGCCAGGGATCCTAAAAGAGATCTCTGCGCTTCCTTCTCCAATAACACATTCATACCCCCTCCCCTTCACTAAAAATCTTCTTCTATTCTTCCTCTGCTGCTGCTTCGATGGCGCTCTGCCTTCATACTCCACCATCAGGTCTGAGCTCCACTCGTCGAAGCGGCAGCAACACATCTCACATCCGACCTCCTTCTGTTACTGTCTTTGCAGTTAATAAAGCTAGCTCCAAGCAGCAACAAAAGGGGTCTGTGATTTCCCTCCCAACTACCTTCTCACCTGACCAAATCATCCCTTCCAGTTTTGGCCTTGATATGACTGTTCTCGAGCTCGAGCGCCTCTTCAAAGAGGCCAGAGGAAATTCTCATCTCCTCCCGCAGCTCTCTGGCCCTTCCCATCCCTCCCCTATCCCCAGTTTCTCTGGACGTCCCCCTGTCCGTGTCGCCTATCAAGGCGTTCCTGGCTCTTACTGCCAAGAAGCCGCCATCAAAGCCTTCTCCTCCATCTGCACCGCCCTCCCCTGCAATCACATGGAAGATGCCTTCCAAGCCCTTGAGGATAAAACTGCCGATCGAGCGATCATCCCCATTGAGAACTCGATTGATGGCCCCATCTATCGTAATTTCGATCTCCTCCTCCGCCACCAAGGTGTTCGAATTGTCCGTGAGCTTATCCTTCCCGTTAATCACTGCCTCTTGGCTGTGCCGGGGGCTTCGACATCCAGCTTGAAGCGGATTGTCAGCCATCCGCAGGCGCTAAGTCACTGCAAGACGAAACTCAAATCCCTCCCTCATCTGGAGATTGAAGAGGTCCCGAATGCGGCTGACGCAGCACGGTATGTGTCAGAGAATCATATCGCTGATACAGCCGTGATAGGGAGCAAGATAGCAGGCAGGGAGTTTGGGTTGCAGATACTGGAACAGAATTTCCAGGATGGGAATGGGAATGGCAATTTCAATCGATTCCTTCAGCTAGGACTAGAACCGTTTCCCGAACCACAGGGAACAGAGAAATCAAGAGCTTGGAAAACAAGCATAGCATTTTCTCTGGAAAACGGTGCTTCAGATCTATTCCGGGCACTCTGGCTGTTTGAGAGCAGGAACATAACGGTGACGCGAGTAGAGCACCGCCCGAACCGGTTGAACCCAGTACGTGTGGTGAAGAAGGAAACTGGTGATGTCCGGTACATGGACTACATATTCATATTGGATTTGGAAGGGAACTTGTGGGATTCGAGCCTGGTTAACGGTATCTCAATGTTGAAGGAGATATCCGGGTTCCTAAGGGTTTTAGGGAGTTATAAGTGCGGCTTACAACAATGATGTCCATGTGATTAGAATTTGTGTCTTTTTCTTCTATTTTTCCTGTGAATAGAGAAAGAGGGTCGCATTTATACCATGACCATCAAAGCTGGGGATTGGCATGGATTGTGCAGCCGTAAATATGTTGCAAAAATCTCTGAAGTTTGTATATAAAAGATTAGATCAACTCTGTTTAGTTATAGAAATACAGGATGAATGGAATTGGTGGAACAAGTTTCAATGTTGGATTAACCTCTCACAAAAGGAGGTTTGTAATTTGATTATTACAATGATACAGCAGTTAGTTTCTCCTTCTCCCTCATCAATCCACTCAGTGAACCAAACCTAGACTGGACACGGTTTCTCCTCCCCCATCTCATCACAGAGGCATATCTCCAAACAAGGTTCAAAAACCTGATGGAATGCACATTCGTCCTGAAGGGCCTCAAAAGGGGGCTTCTGAAAAATGGGATTTCAAGCTTGTTTTTTCGATTGACACAGCAATTTAAGTTTCAGCCCATATTTTGTTGGGAGATATATGGGAGTTTGCAAAGTTCATCAAAATGCACAACATCAACCGTTGAAAACGTTTGGGCCTCAAACACCCCCCTTCAATGGGTGCATCCAAACAGCCCCCAAGAGTTGGATACAAACGTCTCAATGCCTCCATTGATAATATAAAAGGTTTTCCTCCCTAGCAAATAAATTTATTGAAGGAAGAGGAATCTCACACACACACACACACAAAAGGATTGGAAGTACAAACAAAAGCAACCTCAAAAACACTAGAGAAGCAAAAACAAAGTCAGTGAACAGCACTATCGTGCTGAATCTCAGATAGAGAACATCTAACATAACCCACGCTGGAACAAAGGCCAAGAGAACCACCCCTACCCAAGGAACAAAGATGAAGTGGGGCATGTTGGTTGGGATGCGTAGGAGGGTCAGATCCTTTCCTGGGGAATTCCTGAGGCATCTTTATTTAACATTTGGATTAGCCATTGTGGTGGATGGTCGAATACCAATTCCTGGTTGATGCAAAAGTCATGAGCAGCCAGGCATGCTACAATTCAATCCCTCCATCATAAGATGAAAACGAAAAACAAAAAAAATCAGTTTCTGCCTCATAATATGCTGAGAATTTTGTTCAACCGCCGGCATTAGATGGTAAACAAGAATGCACTTTCTTTTGGAGGGTTGAACAGCTATGGCAAAACTCTATCCAAATATTAGATATCATATTCAATGTCATATTATAACTGGAAATATCGAAAGGTCTCCTAGTGTCTTCAGAATCTCTCGAGCACTGCTGAGCTCTATGAGAAGAGGAGGAAAAAAAAAAAGAATCTCTCAAGCAAAATGATATGGAGAGAGAAACCCTCATGGGTCTCGGGAAATCCATTGTCATGGGCCTTCAATACAATTACTGAGACACGAAATAGAGTAGGTTTGGCTGTGGCAAAATGTGAAGATGGAAAAGGAGAATGCAACATGCAGAGAGAGAGACGGTAGGTTTGACAGTAACAACCATAACGGAAACCATTACACATTGGCTGAGAGAGAGAGAGAGAGAGAGAGAGAGAGAGAGAGAGAGATCCCAAAAAACCATTACACATCAGCTGAAACAGTCTCCTACCCAACACATGCCAAAACCATTACACGTTGGCTGAAACAGTCTCCTACCCAACACATGCCAAAACCATTACACATTGGCTGCAACAGTCTCCTACCCCACACATGCCAAAACCATTACACGTTGGCTGAAACAGTCTCCTACCCAACACATGCCAAAACCATTACACATTGGCTGAAACAGTCTGCTACCCCACACATGCCATTTAAAAGAGTTCTGGGAGTAGGTACAGAAGATGGGGATCCTACCAAGATTTTTCTCACTTGTAGCATTTTCAATAGAAATCAGTCAACAAGCTAATTAATTATAAAATTATACATAACAAAAAATATACAACTCCTATACAGTACAGAAGAATTTATCAGAAATTCCTTAGTAACGTTTGTCAATTTGTAGAAAAAAGGGGTTTGCTAGTCCCACTTGGATCGTCACACCTCTACAGACAGTAACATGTGCAGATCCTGGCACGTGCAGGACATCTGAACCATGTATCAGATGGGTCCCACTGTAAATGTGTGAGACCCATCTGAGACGTGGCCTACCCGATGGGTAAGCAGCAGAGGCTCTCAGAAGCCCTACACAGGTGCCAGGCCAGCACATTTAGCTGTCTAGAGTTGCATGGAGAGAGGTATTGGTGGGGCTAGCAAGCCTCTGCAAAAGAAAATATTAACAATGTCCACCTCAAAGTGGGAATCAGGTGGATGCTATGTCATTTTCAACGAAAAAGCACGCTAAATCCTCTGGAAGCACAGAAGTGCAGCGCTTTGCTCCACTGATTCTCCCACACAATTAGGTGAAAAATCACGTGAACTTGATCCATCCTTCCATAAGTAGGTTTTATACTTAACCTTCAAACTGTGTTAGATCAGTGTTTCAGTTCACTAGTGATGTAGTTTGTCAGCCAAATGGAAAGCTACATACTCTGTGGAACAAAACAATCCCACACCACAAAAATAAACGTGAACAAGCTCAGCTTAGCAAATAGCCAGCACCCAAAATAGGATGATGGGAGACTGGAAATGGATTTTGGTGGGAGTGAGGAAGTACCTGTCCTCAAAAGAGTCAAGAAGTGGAGGCATCTGAGAAGTATTAGTATAAAACAAATAGGAACTTACAATATGTAAATTAAGACGTTGAGACAAACTCTTTTTTGTAGAAAAATATATTCTTAAATCATTTAGATTCAGAAAAGACAAAAACCACCAATACATAGTTAACTAAGTAAATGATGTTCATGGAATCATGGCAGAAGTGGTTGGTGGTGGGACCAAGATGAGGTTAGTGTGGGAAACAAGATTCCGGAGTGATAACAACACCTTTAAGGAAGAACCCTGCAGAGATCACCTCCATTTTAGTATTTTATGTTTAATTGTCATGATTCGCAGATTGAATGGGAATAATAATTCCTCATCTTTTGCTTAAAAGGCCTTTGGAACTGATTGTTATCTTTTGTAATTACAACTTTCTAAGCCATGCCAATGGTGCCCATTTTTGTCTGTACATCACCTCCAGCAAACATACAAGGTGACTCAACTTTGAGAATCTAGTTGAAGAGTCGTTTCCATGGAGGAATTTAAATTTCACAGCTTGCAAAACACAATAATCACCTAAAACAACAACAACAACAACAACAAACAAAACAAAACAAAAAAACCTTTAGCAATAGGATGGTATGTACCATCATGCCATATGCCTGTGCCTTCACCATTCCTGCACCCAAGAGGCATAAAAGGTTCAAACCTATAGACCTGATGCCTATTTTGGGTATATTTTATGGACCCCAAAAAGATGTCTATGTATGAGCTTTTTGGCCTTATATTCTACACTAGCAGGTTTTAATGGGTTATGGCTATTACACACATGGATCCTTCAAACCAGTGTTCTAAAACCCTAACATAAGGCAGCAGACAGTTCGATCAATTTGGACCACAACAGCCACAGGAACAGGTCAGGTCAGCTAGAAACCAGTCTTTATTTTTTCTTTTTCTTTTTTTTTTCTTTTTTTAGGCTATATATATATATAAAGAAGGCTAATAGCCAAGGAATACAAAAGCAAAGAAAGAGATAAAAACAAACAAAAGATATAACCTACAAATATAGCCAGCTATCTGGAAATTGAGCAGCCGGGAACACATTAGCTGCATATACCCATTCAATTACATTCATTTTCACCCTATTAAAAACTTCAAAAAAACAACCCTTCCAGTTTCTAAAACATCTACTATTTCTTTCCAACCAAATGATCCATAGACTTGCTAATAAACATATCCCCCATATTTGATTCCCAATCTTGCTCTTGCCCCCTCCATGCCAAGCCAAGAAAAATTGGTCAATCGATCTTGTAATAACCCATGAAACTCCAAATAGTTTAAAGAAGCCAGACCACATCTTTGATGTAAAAAGGCAATGAATGGAAAGGTGGTCAACTGACTCCTCGTTATCAGATTTTTCAATGAGCCACACCAAAACGTCTTCCTTTGAGATTGATGGGAGGTGATTTGAGAAAAAATCCAACAGCCTTGCAAACTCCACCTCTACCTCGATCAAATTTCTTCTACTAGGACTCCAAATAACTTCCTCACCATGAATGGAATAGTACCTCTCAACCGAGATATTTGGATCTATAGCAATATGAGCTAGAGAGGAAATAATATGCTCAACTTTTGATTTCCCACCAATATGTCCTCCCAAAACCGTATCTTCTTCCCATTTCCTAATGAAAACCCCACACATTCTCAAACCTTATCCTTTAATATGTTCACCGACTTCCATAATGATGAGGCCCTATACAATGAAGAAGCTTTTGTCCATCTACCCCCCCTCCTCAACACCATATTCTACCCAACACCTCTCTCCACAAACTGCCCTCCTCAACCCCAAATCTCCACACCCATTTACCCAACAATACCATGTTCATCATTCCCAACTTTTGCAGCCCCACACCTCATTGAGAAAATGGTTTGCATACTTCATCCCAATTCAAAAGATGAAATTTATGCTTTTCTTCCAACTCTTGCCAAAGAAAATCCTATTTGATCTTTTCTAACTTGACGTCAACTGATTTTGGGCATCTAAAGATAGACATGAAATAGATCAGAAGATTTGACATAGCCGATTTAATTAGTGTTAACCTTCCGCCCAAAGAAAGATGTGTCTCCCTCCAAGATGATAATTTCCTTTTGAATCTTTCGATCACTTCATCCCATAGATGCTTAGCCGGCTTCTCAATACATAAAGGAAGACCCAAGTATGAAGATGGGAAGGAACCTGCTCTACATCCAAACCAAGCTGCATAGGTGTCAGACTCCTCCTTAGAAAGACCCACCCCCAAGATTCTGCTTTTACTTTGTTGACCTTTAAACTTGAGATCGCCTCAAAACATGTAATAATGGTCCGGAGATTATTAATTTGCATAGTAATAGCATGTCATCTGCATACTGAAGATGAGAGATTTGAAATTCTCGATTATCCACCCAAAAACCCTCCGCTAATCCCACCAATACCCCTTGTTCAATCATCCACCTAGAAACCAATCTTGGGCAACAAACCGTTTGAATCGTCTGGTTGAACTGATACACACCCAGTTTGGTATTTCCACCCAGTTGCGCAGAATAGTTCAACTGTTGGTAATTTTAAAATGAGTATCATGAAGTTCAAAACAACAACCAACTTTATACAAACCAAATACATCACCAACTGTGCTACAGGCATTTAGTTGCTTAACTTCTATCATTTAATTGATTTTATACATGTCACAGAGGCTGACATAGTCAGGCTATCAACTGGACCTGCTTGGACGTCTGATGGAAACAGATCAAGGTCCAGTCTGGGTTTTAAGATATTGCTTCAAACTACCGAATATTGGAGTCGGATGCTACGACAAGGGCAAGGAAAAGCAATCTCCCTTCCATGAGACTTAAAACTTCCAGACCTATTAGGGTTTTGAAGACCAAACCTACTAGTTGTTTAATCATCGTAGCAATGGGCCTATAAACCCAAGTTATGACATTGTAAAGGAAATAGTTTCACATGATTATTAATGAGTTGTAACCAATTCTTACCACAATCACATTCTAATAATTTGGATTTATAGGACTGGCCTTATGCAACCCTTGCCCTCTGGATAAAGTGTTTGATCCTGTAGCAGTAGACATGTACCCAAAGTTCTACACATGAATCAGCCACAGAACATGAACTCTGAAACCAAAATTTGTACACTCAGTGGAGTATTTGATCCTGCTGCAAATTATATGACAGCATGTACACTAAAAATTGCACTCCAACCACATGCAAGTGATTTGATCCTCGTGTGCAACTGGCCATATAGGTGAGTAAGTCTCTAACATAGTGTATGCTTAGCCAATCATGATTAAAATTATATGTGCGTACATCAATGCCAAGTTAAACCATCAAAACTGTGGGACCCATTGTATATAGATCATGATCCAGAGGTCAGATTGATTGAACAACCCTGACCCTTGGTTAATGGCCCTTTTTAGTTCAGACTGTTGACTATACAAATTGGGTTGACCTATGTGCAACTAGAGCATCATATTTGGTTCATCACGCTAGACAATGAACCTGAACCACGAATTAGGCAAATAAGTAAACTGAATGGTTTTGCAAATTACGAATGCGGATGTGAGTCCTCAAACTGCAATTCAGAAAACTATGGTTTTGTGAGCCGATCAGCTTCATCATTAGCCTCTCTGTGAATGAGAAGAAAGCTGATTGGACGATGTCTATGCATGTCCAAAGCTTCCTTAACAATTTACCAATCTTTGGATTTTTTATGAATTAATCTTCACTCAACCAAAAAAGAACGAGAAAAGGAAAAGGCCCGACTGTTGCTTGAGGATAAAACGTAGAAAGCAAATTATCGACTAAGATATCTCATAATTTTAGATATCCTATCCAATTTTTCTCCTTTACAAGCACATAACAGCTAGCCTTCCGCGCATGCCCAATTTTCTCTCCTACTAAACATTTCCCTTGGACAGTTTCGGATATTGTACCCCTTAATTTTTTAAAAGCAGTAATCTGTTTCTGGATTCAGGTTTCTTGTCCCTTATGAGATAACAATCATTTCTTTTTCTCAAGTATACAGGTAGGAAACGGGGTACGTTAAAGTTTTGGAAAGATACATGGTTGGGAACTCGTCTGTTGAAGGAAGTGTTCTTGGGCTAGCCTCGGTCTCTTCAGCCTCGGATATTTCGGTTGCAGAATGCTTTTAATGGATATGTCCGCCAGTGTGTGGGCACTGCCTTGTAGAAGACACTTGAAGATGGAAGAGGAGGCCGAATTACTTGCTTTGTTAAACAAACTCTCAGGTGTAGCATTAAGCCCAGAACAGAAGAACAGAACGGGGATGTGATGACATTGGTAATCCGGCTCTTTCACAGTGAGATCTTTCTACAAAAATGTTGATGGGTTCCCAAGTGGCTGAAGACATGGCGCATTCCTACTTATGGTTCTGTGGTGCTCCAAGGAAAGTTGCAGCTTTTGCCTGGTGGGGTGGAAGAAGATCCTTACCATTGATAATCTCCACAAGAGAAGCTTAATACTAGTCAATGCATGCCCCCTTTGGCGGATGGATAGTGAGTCAGTTGACCATTTATTTTTGCATTGTCCTTTCGCAAGTGGAATTTGGAATAAAATTTTGCTTTTATTCGGGGTTTCATAGGTGATGGCAAAGTCCATATCCAACTTCTTCCTTGCCATGGGTAGAGCTGGGAAGAAAGTGGGGAGACTATCGTTGCTAGCGAGATTATGATCACTATGACAAGAGAGGAATTCTCAATGTTTCAACAGCAAGTTGGGTACTGGGGCGGGAATCTTACCTAAGGAAAATTACTTGGTCGTCGAATGGGCTACGACCTGTCTAGCAATGGAGGACAACCCTTTTGCTACAGAGTGTTGGGAAATTTTGTAATTGTAAACATATAAGGAATGACCAGTAGGGAGCAAGGTATTCTGTATCGGTAATGGTAGCCGTAACGGTCACCACCATTGCCGATACGGGGGTGTAACGGCCGTTACGGCCCTGTAACGGTTGAAAATTTAGATTTGTCCGAAAAATTCTGAAAAAATATTTAGAAAATCCAGAATAATGTAAATATTTCAAATATGTATTCATTTTTTGTTTTGAACATGTTTATGGGAGTGTAATGGTCTACTCTTTGGTGAGAGTGTTGTATCGGGCTGTCTAGTGAATTTGTGAACATGATTATAAGTCTCTAATGTTTACACATCACAATCAAGCACTAGAACTAAAAATCAGAAAAAAGGCATAAATACTACTTTTTCAAATTAAAAAAATGGCCCTTGGAGGTTCTATTCACTCAAATCAGTTCAATCTACGGTTTTAATATTAAAAGCTATAGTAAGAGTGGTCAAAATCAGTTGTAAAATGACCTAGGAAAGTTTTTGGAATAAGAAAAGCGAAAAAATGAGAAATTTTTATTTAAATAGAAAAAAAAGTGGTCGTTTTTCGACCTTTTCGGGAGTAACGGTCATTATGCCCCATTATGGCCTTTACGACCACCGTAACAGCTGATACGATCTTAAAAAACCAATTGTCCTGTTTCACCCCTGTACTGCGTAATGGTCATGGCCGTTACCTATACGCATCGGCCTTTACGGATGTATCGTAACGGATACGAAACACCTTGGTAGGGAGATGTATATAGTCTATATAGTTCTTGTTTTGCTCTTCTTGTTTTTAGTTAACCTTATATTTTAGCTGATTGTTCTGCCTTTTGAATAAAGTTTCTGTTATCCCTCAAAAAAAAAAAAAAAAAAAAAAAAAAAACCTTAACTGTCTATGGCTGTCATTGATATAATCACCTATCTTCCTTAAATTATGACATAAGAGCATGACAATCACCTATCTTCCTCAAATGACTGCATAACAATCGCCATTCTTCCTTAAGGAAATTAAATATCCTTAGCAAGCTTTGAAATGGGTGTGTTGTATGATGCATTGTTCACCACCAATATCATTAGGTACCATTTTGTACCAGGGTGTTTTGGGCTGATAAAGGGCCGATGCACCCTGTATGAGTTTCATGGGCTCAGGGGCAGACTCCATGAGTTTCAACATTGAAGTCATGGGTTCGGGTACCCATGTGGTGTGTGGGTGTGTGTGGGTATAAAAAAAATTTAAAAAAATAAAAATAAAAAGGGCTGATACACCCACATCATTCGGTCGATACCTGTACATATCGGGCGACACATACCAGTTTTGGACGATAGTATAAACCTTTGCTCCTCAGTATTGGCATAACAATCACCTGTTTTACTCTCTAGTTGTTGCAATACTGGAATGGAATTGTCACCTTAAGGGATATTTCCTGGTGCGTTTTCATTTTCGTGGTCATTTCTGTCAACTTTATATGTGCTGATAGTTTCCATATAATACTCAAAGGAAATTCCAAAGGGCGCATTGTTATTTCCCTATCTTGTTTATTAATGATGCCCAGTTCTGGAAGCAGAAAACCCTTAAACAGGGCACCTTTTCTAATTTGTTTCTCTTCACCTCCCTCTCGAGGCAAATGGAACGGGAAAATCCAATCCAACTCAATTGGAATCGCCAGCATGCAAAGAGACCCTAAATATGTTGCAACCACTTGCTAAGATCAAATAAAAGCTCAGAAACAGAACTCCTTGAAGTAATTGTCAACAATTGCTGATTACAAGTGGGGGCTGAGATTAATTAGCATCATTGTTCTCTTAACCTCATATTCCTCAGACATTCAAACTGCTTACAATGCCAAGTATTCTAGATTAAAAAGGTACATCATACAACCTTTTAGTGTTCATTGAACTATGTCGCATATCATGGAACAACTTTCTAATCTTACCTTCAAGTGTCCGAAAACCTCATTGTTGAGTGTCTAAGGCAAGATCACGCCATGTTTCCCCCTCAAATGGCTGATTCTCTTGAGCTGATCAATAGCATACAGATACAGAGTCAAAGCAAAATTGGGGAAGAGAACATCTACACAGACATGCAAGCGAAACAAGAGAATCACCCTATGTGATGATGGTACCCTGCAATCATGTGCCTGTAATATAAAACTGAAAAGATAGAATACTAGATAGAGTACTTTCTTTCTGTAGGTGCACCATTTCTCCCCTCTTCGTATTGTCATGAAAATGTGATAAAAGCTTTTATCAGTGTGAAGCAGAAATAGATATGAGAAGTCTAGTGCAGTTTTTGGCATATGGGAATATCTATTAGTGGGTGATGGGGCAGTTGCCATAAAATTGAGAAAACAGTAATTTAGCTAAACTGGAAGAGTCATACATGCACAGGCATATCACAGAAGATATACCGCATGCTACAATCAATAAAACTACAACTGAAGCTATATAAATTGGGATCTAGGCAAGCAATGTGCAATCTTGACCTCTCCTATCAAGAGAATTTCCTGCCTCTCAGGCTTTCTCAAGCTTAATGTGTAGGAACTGTGCAAATCACTTGTTCTGATACACCACCTAGACACGCTGATCAGTTTTTTACTTATAGCTGAAAGGCCAATTTAATAGCAAGTTGTAATGTTTAAAGGTCGCCAATTTTGCATATGAATCTTGTCAGGAATTTTACAAAAATTGAATTTATTTGCACTAAAAAGGCCTAGTGTCTCCAAATCATTTTCGGTAATTTGAATATACATCATCTGACATATTGCAACGCTTTCACCTTTCAGCCTTTCATGACTAGTACATGCAAAATAGGAAAGATTAAGGTAGAGGTAATCAATAACAGAACACTCGGAAAGAGTTGAGAAGACAAGAGAGAAGCATGAGAAGATCAAGAGAGAAGCGTTCTAAATCTACGGCCCGAAATTTTGACTGGCTGACGTCACAAAGGAAGAATTCTAGGTCTAGGACGGCGAGAATCATTTCGGGGCCTGCTTCGATCCATGGTCAATCAAGATTGAGAGGAAGATCCCTCTCTTGGGCCCGTCACAGGGAGAGAGGAAGGTTTCAAAGCAAGGGGCTGTCCAGGATCTCTACCTTCTCATCGCATCCCCAAAGTTGGTCCACTACTCACAACGATTATGAAAATTTAGATGGAGGCTTCGTGAGAGATTAGGTTTCTATTTGAAGGCATAGCTCAGATCACCGTGGGAATATATGTGGTTCAAAAGGGAACATCAAAAGGTAAGGAAGTATCACATGACATTAGTAAGGTTAGAGTTATCCCTAGGGAATGAGTGCTCTAGAGCCAGTGACGGAGTTCTCGCGAGATTTAGAGAAGGAGCGAGCTCCGGGAGTCCGAATGGTTGGATGATTCCAGAGGGTGGGTGAAGGTGGAAGCTAAGAAGAAACAACGCCTAAAAGCCATGCCCGCCTCTTTTAACCCTCCGAGAGAGCTCCTCACTCTCTCCATCGATAGATTCCTAGAAGAGTGGATGGAAATCCACTTCAAAGGGTGTTTGGGAGATTTAGGGAAGTTGTTATCCTGAACAAGGGGTTCTATAACGATAACGGCGGCCGTAACGACCACCACCGTTACCTTTACGATACAGGTCCCTGTAACAGCCATTATCTCATTTTTTATTGAAAAAAGAAATCATGAAAAACATGTATCTACCTCGTAATGTTTATTAATAAGTATGGAAAACCTGTATCTGCCTCATAATAGACAATTACGGAGCTATTATGGCATTTATAGGGGACGTAACGTGCCGTTAACAGCAATTACAGGTCATTTTTTTCCATAACAGCTGTTACGGCCGTTATGGCCCCGTAACATGTAACGGTTGCCACCATTACCTTTATGTAACGGCCTTTATGGCCCCGTAACGTCCTTTACGGTACACCATGATCCCGAAGGAATGAGGGTTTGCCTCCATCAGGGGGTTCGCTTTTGTGAGGTTAATGGTGATGAGAAGCTTTGAATGGCTGTAGAAAGACTAGAAGGTTAGAAATTCTATAGAAAGGAGATCCTTGTTCATGTGGCACGCTATGGGCCGAAGAAGGTGAATTCAGAGTCGATGAGGCAAATCCCGATCTCCAAACCAATCACTCCCCCGACCCTTCTTCCTCAGCTCCGACAGTGTGGAAAGGAACCCCCACCCCTACTAGTCTCTTGGTCTCCTATAAGGAAGCTCTTTAGGGTAGTGGAAATGCTTATGTGCCTCCTAAGAACCTAGTCTTGATGCGCTCCTTAAGGTGTCTACAATGAAAGGGGGCCAACCTTCAATTCGTATTTTAGAGTATGTCCTCTCCAAAGCCATAGAGAACCTACAATAGAGTGTGGTGGTGTCCCTACGTCAAGGCTTCTCATTTCAGGATTTGTTGCTTTGGTTTCAATTTTATTGCTTGTTGAATCCGGGGGACCTTATCCTTTGTTTCCTTTCTCCCTTGGTTGTTTGGGTCTCCCTCAGGCCTTTTTCCAATATCAATTGAATAGTGTTTACAGATAATCTACATCAGGTTGGTCTGATGGAGGGGATTTGTATATGGTCTGATTGGTCCAGATTTGGGTCGAAGGATGTATGGTTCATCTTCCCTAAAGTCCCCTGTGGAGCCTTGGTTTGAGGATTTCTGTCTTTTTGGGCTCTTGTGTCGAAGAGGTCCTTCAAGTTGATCAATCCCTAGTTGTTTCTTGTTCTCCTCGAGTGGTCCCTGTCCAATCCATCATAGCCAATGGAGCTTCATGGTAGGTGTCTAGCGGACTACGGGGCCTTTTCGGGCACACATGACTCGTGTGTTTCTTCTAACCCGATTCCTGCATGTGAGCCGAGAATGGCCACACGTCACACAAGACAGACAACTAGTGTTGGCCCATTGGGATTCTACCCCCTCGATCGCTCAAATCTATCCTCGGTTGAATGATTGATAGTGCTGGAACGATAATGTATTGGGTTTGGATGATATTTTGGCAAACAACTCGCGCTTTGCACAGGTATCATCATTGATTTCTGCCGCAAACAAGCTTTTATCACGGTTTTCATCCTTCCCTATCACCAACTTCTCGCTAATTTATGAGGTGTGGGGTCGAAGAGGTTCATCGGCGTCACACTAGGTACGTGTCAAGATAAGAGCACCCCCAACTTGGCCTCGAGTGTAGCTCCGGCCATACAGGCTCGCTCTGCTTCTATGATATCCCTCCAAAGGTTGCAGCATTTGGGTGGCTCGTGAGTAGAAATCATGTGCTAACGATCGACAACTTAAGAAAAAGGGGCATGATTTTGCCGAATGTTTGTTTGTTGTGCCTTCATGCTGAGGAATTAGTGGATCACATCTTTATTCACTATCCTTTCTCTATAGATGTCTGGCGGAATGTTCTTCATCTAGCGAGGGATCCGTGGGCTATGCCCATCTCTATGGGCAGCCTCTTTTGCATCTGGAACGCAAATCCGTTGGATTTATTAGGAAAAAGAAGTGGAGGGTTCTTTAGGCAGTCTTACAGGTTGTGTGGGCTTAGAGGAACAATCGTTGTTTTAGAAATCTTAAGGTTTCATCTACTGGGTGTTTTCTAGAGTTCTTGTTTTATTTAGGGATTGGGCTCCTTCGTCCTTCTGTTCTTTGGGATTCCTGGCCAGTTTGGGGCTGGCTGTTGTATTTTATTTTATTTTTGTTTGTTTTCTTTGTTCTATGTGCTTCTTTCGGCTTTGCTTAATAAATTTCTCGTCTTTCGAAAAAAAAAAAAAAAAAACAATAGAACAATCGAACAAATAAAAGAATGTTCTAAAAAAGTTGACCAAAGCAATCTTCATTTGGTTATTTTTTAAAATAAATAATCATCAGGCAATTTACAATAATATCCATATCCAAGTTTACTTCAGCAGGTTAGAGATATACTTGTGTCTTCAACATCATCTGTCCGGGTTGCCATTTCTAGTGGTAATGAAACATCTGAAAAATATTCAATAGCAGAAATAAGCATGAAAATCTTAAGATGATGTGGATGAAAATCAGTGAATGACTATCAAGGCATAAGAAGAAATGTACCAATAAACCATACCATCATTGGGCAAGGTGTCTCTCATCCACTCCTCATCAACAATATCCAATAGTATACCAATGTTTAGCTCTGCCATGTCTCTGAGATAACAAACAAAACAAACTGCAATGAGTCTAATGGATAATAAAAAGTATCTGACATTTATGAAAACCTGTTTGAAGGATGCTGCTCCAAATTTCACCAACTATGCATGATGGGCTTGTTTTGGAACCGGCAATGCCATATCGAGGTAGAATAATGGCAACTTAGTTTCATTAAGGGTCAAATACTTTGAAGGCAGACGCATATAAACCTCTTCTTAATGTCTCTATGACAAAGACCATCCTTCACATTCATTAAGGAAGCAGCCAATTCTTGGAGAAGGCTACTAAAATGATAGAAACAGTCATGAGGGAGTAACAAAAAGAGTAAAAGTTTCTTAGTTTTCAAATTCAAACAGCCTAAAACAACAAAAACCTGTCTCTCAAAAATCAATCTTACATTTGCTTCACCTTCACAAGAACCTCCTCGTAGGGAGAAGATAACTGTAAACCCCATCCCTAATTACGAAAAGCAACTCTCTTCCAGCAAATACTCTTGTTAACATAAATGCAATTCTGTGTTGTTGTAAGGCTTGGGCATGTATTCAGAATCAAATCAAAGCACAAAAGAAACACTCTTAAGATAACTCTTAAGATAATTTTATAAAAAAAATAAAAAATAAAAAAGATCTAAGCCACAAATGAAACAGCTGGAGCACAGTGACTCACGATTAACAGCAACTGATTATGGAATGGGTAAAATCAGCACGAATGGAAAACTCGGATCATGTCTTTTGCATAAGCTGAAGTGAAACAATAGTTAGTGGACTACAAGTATCAACTTGATGAACATAATCGGTTTGTATCTGAAGCAAATTCAAGTAAAAAAGAATGAGAGGATTTTTAATTTTATTTTTCTACCCGTAATTATAGAAGGTGATTCCTCCAATGCAATTAACAGGGCTAGATCAGGATCATATCAATGGAGAGTTGCATATCTAATGGGCTCGTAAAACTTGCTACATTGATAGTTGGGTCTTCTTATTCAGGATAGAAAAAGAGTTTTTCTGTCTGCTCTATAGTGGTTTTCTTTTGTGTCTGAGTTATACATGTTTGTTTTGGGACTTGCTGATTTTTCTAAACGTGGGTGGAAAAATCAGTGAGTGAGGAAAAGCAAGAAACGGAAGAAGAAGAAGAAGAAGAAGCAAGACTAGGGATGGAAATCAACTTACTCAAAAAACAGATGTCTAAAAGATTCAAGACGGCGCCAGTAGCGGATCGGATCGGACCAGATTTTTCAAGCACAAGGAAATGAGGAATGAGAGTGATATGTTTTCAATCTTAAGTAATTTCAGAGGAACACTAGTCATCTAATATATAAAAAGAAGAAACTTCGCAACAAAGAGGTTCTATGGTGTAGTGGTTAGCACTCTGGACTTTGAATCCAGCGACCTGGGTTCGACTCCCGGTAGGACCTTTTCTTTTTATTTTCTTTTTTACTACGTCATCTTCTTTTTTTTTATTCATATTCTGTCATCCAGACCATACCTTTGCAGAAATCAATAAAAGATCTGGGCCATTCATCAGGTGGGTCCGATAATGAACACGTCTTTGCATATATTGTATTAGATTAACATTGCCCTTTGGATTAATATAAGCTGATTTGAACCATTTCCTGAGGAAAGTGCCCCAATATGGGCCGAGTAGCTGGTCTGGCCCAAAAGCCTGACTGGGGTGTATCCATCAGTCGCGTCATCAGGTGGCCTACACATATATGTCAAATCTAGAATTGCTGATTAATTTCTTATAATGAGCCACATTCACGTGTATAAGATGGGAACCTCTCATTATATGTAGCCATGTAAGACAGAATCTACACCATTCTCTTAACCATATGTAGTCTACCTATTTACACCTAATGATCCCAACAGCCCGATATTTAAGTAAGACTCTACATTTCATAACAGTAACAGTGGTCGCTACAGCACCACAGAAATAGGCATTATGAACTTTTTTATTTGTTTTTTTAAAACTATTCAATCAAGGTGCTCAAGCATGCTGTCGTTACTGTTACAATAGCACCGCAGAGATAGGAATTATGGACCTTATTTTTAAAAAAAAAACACTATTCAATCACGGTGCTCAAGCATGCGTCCATACCTGGCAGTCCGAGAGCATCGGAGCCCATAACAGGTGCCCCCACTTAAGCTGGGGTTGTTGCGCGAGGGCAGAGGGTTGGCCCAGTTGAGTGCCACTTGCCCCCAAGTGTGAAGGCAGGCTTGCTCTCCAAATAGATGGACAATATAGATACAACACATATAACATGGTGGGACCCACAAAACTTGGTGACATAACTTTAGTAGTGAAATAGCTACTGAAGAACCAGCACCAGCTATGTGGGTGCGAACCTGACCAAGGGACCCACATCGATGTATGCCTTATATATTGACGTTGTCAGATGAAAAGTTATTACAGTTCGAAAAATCAAGTGAATTCTACCTTAAATTTCGAGCAAAATTCAAATATAGAAAAAATATCTAAATGTGAAATTATGTGGTCTTATGACTTGTTTTTTTTTTTTTTCCTTAGCGGGATTTCACACCCAAGACCTTATGTTGAAACTCCTCATAGTCTACCACTAAGGTAAGGACTTGAACCCGACGTATGACTTGTTTCTTCTATAATAGCTTACGGTAGTTTCCGCCACATAACACATAACACATTGATTAGCATCGTTACCATTATGTTGTGCGTAGTATAATTGATTTGGAATACCATGCTCACTTGATGTATGTATTGTATATTCATGTTGTCTATCCGTTTTGCCAAATTCTCTCATCGCATTAGTCCAAAAATGAGGATTCAAATCTCAGGTGAATCATGCTATAAGAAAACAGTGATGATTGAATGCCCTATCATTAAAAATGTTTCCAGAATGTTTATTTGTCATTCAAACCTGTTGTTCACAGACCTGGATGAAGGTAAAACACAAATATCAACTTGTTCTAAAACATTTCTAGCCTCTAAAAAAATTTCAACAGCAAACATTCAACTCTCCTAGATGCATCATCTATAAAAGTGACAAAATACAATGCCCCACCCAAGGTTTTTGTCCTCATAGGACCACAAACATTAGAATAAACCAAATCTAATTCATGCACTTTATTAACATGAGAAGCAAATTTAATAAATGAAACTCTATGTTGTTTCCCTAATAAACAATCAAAACAGGTTTTAAAAGGTGTACCTATCACGTCTGGAAGGAGCCGCTTCCTCGTTAGTAGTTGAAGCCCTTTTTCACTCATGTGGCCTAGACGCCTGTGCCACATGTCGATAGTTGAATCTTCCGCTGCGTTCAACCCACCCATGCACACACTGATACTTGTCTTGTAAAGGGTGCAAAACTTCTTTCCTCTGGCTGCGATAAATGAACCCTTGATGAGCTTCCAGTGCCCACCAGCAAATTGGTTTTCATAGTCATCATCATTCAACCTTCCCGTCGACATCAAGTTGAGGCGAAGGTCTGGGATATGCCTCACATCCCTAAGAACCAATTTGCAGCCCACATCGCTCTTCACACAAATATCACCGACCCCTATGATCTTCGATACTCCAGAATTTCTCATCTTCACAGTCCCATAGTCACCTGACTTGTAACTTGTGAAGAAATCCCTGCGTGGAGTCGCATGAAAAGAAGCTCCCGAGTCTATCACTCAGTCAGTGTCCTGACTCGTAGCCATGAGACATACATCATGATCTGCAAAAAGAATAACTATAACGTCATCATCTGAAACGACCGTAGTGGAATCTGATTCATCTTCCTTCCCTTTTTTCTTTCTTGTCGTTTTTAACCTTACGACATTCATGATTATAGTAGCCTTTCTTGCCACAATTCCAGCATTCAACATCTTTTCTGTTACTCGACTTGCCTCTTGATTTATCTCAGGCATTCCCGCCATTTCTGTTTTTTCCTCTCCCCCGTTCATGTGTCACAAGAGTCTCTTACTGAGTAGACCCCTGAGATTTCCTCATTGTCTCCTCATTGAAGAGACAACTGGTTACCTGTTCCATGGATATCTTTCCGTCTGACGCGAAGTTACTTAGAGACACCACCAAGGTCTCCCAATTATCAAGCAATGAACTAAGCAATAGCAAAGCCTGCAATTCATCATTCAGGACCATCTTCATAGAGGAGAGTTGGTTCACTATATTGCTGACTTCATTCATGTGCTCGGACACAGAACCACCATCCTTGAACTTGAGATTCACAAGTCGCCTTATCAAAAAAAATTTATTACCGGTTGTCTTCCTCTCATACAGCCCTTCTAATTTTAGTCATAGGCTAGCGACTAAAGTCTCTGTAGACACATGGTGGAACATAGAATCATCCAACCATTGTCTAATAAACCTCGCCGCCTTTCGGTCCATCTTCTTCCAATCATCACCAGACATATCTTTGGATTTTGCTGATATGCCTAAAATTGAAGAATATAGGTCCTTGCAATAAAACAAGTCCTCCATCTTGGCCTTTCATATGGTCCAGTTAGAGCCATTGAGGCTGATCATCCTTGATAAGCCACCTTCCATAATTCAAAACCGATCCTACCCGTTCAATGAACTTAGCTCTGATACCACTTTGTTGGGGGCCTTGCACAAAACCTTAGGATCTAGCCTCCCGAAACAAACCAGAATTATGGAATAATAAAGTAATGAAATAAATTAAAGCATAAACCACACACCACACAAGAGATTTTTACGTGAAAAACCCTCAAAGAGGTAAAAACCACGGGACCTCGTCCAGATCAACAATCCACTATGAAGTAGAACGTTACAACCTTCGTCACTCACACAGGAGTGGATGAACGATGAAAAAACAAAGAAAAAACAGAGAGATCTCACCGATTACGAGGACGTAAGAGCGCTGAGATATAAATTGCACCGTATATCACCTCCACGAGCATAACCTCCCTTCTATACAAGCTTCCTCTCTCTCTTCCTCTCTCTCTCTCTCACATTTGATATCCCTAAACCTTTTAGGAAACCCTCTTGTGCTATTTCTTACACCTCATCTTACCCAAGAAAAACCCTAGGGTCCCCTTTTTATAGTTTTAGGAAACTCCTTTCCGCATCTCAGTTGCGAAAGGACTTACGAAACGAAATCCGCATAAAATCGCGGAACGAATCTGCGTAACCTCGACTGGTTGTACCAAGTCCATGACCGGTCAAGCGTCACTCACGACCGGTCGAGGACCTCCCACGACTGGTCGAGCACCCCCGGAAAAAATAGTCCAGAGTCGCTGGACTTTGAGTCGAGTTACGACTCAACTCCACGACTGGTCGTGCACCAGCCCTCGACCAGTCGAGCGAGGCTCACGACCGGTCGAGCACGGGACAAAAAATCTCATCACCCACATCGATATATGCCTTATATATTGACTTTGTCGGATGAAAAGTTGTTACAGTTTGAAAAATCAAGTGAATTCTACCTTGAATTTCGATCAAAATTCAAATATCAGAAAAATATCTAAATGTGAAATTATGTGGTCTCACGACTTGTTTTTTTTTTTTTTCCTTAGTGGGATTTCACACCCAAGACCTCATGTTGAAACTCCTCAGTCTACCACTGAGTTAAGGACTCGAACCCAACTTATGACTTGTTTCTTCTATAATGGCTTACGGTAGTTTCTGCCACATAACACATTGATTACCATCGTTACCATTATGCTATGGTGTAGTATAATTGATTTTGAATACCATGCTCACTTGGTGTATGTATCGTATATTCATGTTGTCTATTTGTTTTGCCTGTTGCCTATCTGTTTTGCCAAATTCTCTCATCACATTAGTCCAAGAATGAAGATCCGAATCTCAGGTGAATCATGCTATAAGAAAACAGTGATGATTGAATGCCTTATCATTAAAAATGTTTCCAGAATGTTTATTTGTCATCCAAACCTGTTGATAAGGTGACACAGACCTGGATGAAGGTAAAACACAAATATCAACTTGTTCTAAAACATTCCTAGCCTCTGAAAAAATTTCAACAGCAAACATTCAATTCCCACTATCTCCTGTCGTGTGGTCCACCTAAGATTTGGATATGCCTTAATTTTTTTGACTCATGCCTAAAATTAGAAGAGAAAATGGATGAACAGGCCCACAGAGCATTAACACCAGCTGGCAGGTGTGTGTTGGGTCAGTAGCGAAACGGCGTCCGGTGTCATGAGCTCAGTATCTTTAATAACTTCAATCCAACATTCCACAAGTGGGGAATCGGTACAACAGCTTTTGAAGCGGGTTAAACTTTGGACATTTTGGTAATTTCAACAAACAGAGAGTCAGAGACGAAAGGATAAGGAAGACGTGAGAAGAGGAAGGAGACATGAGAGACTGAGAGAAGAAGAGCTCTCTCCAGTATCTTTTTTTTTTTGTTAATGGCGGTTTCTTTCTCTACTCAATGCCCATTCGGGTCCGTCTCTACCCGAAACATTGGTAAATTTTCTCTAGCTCCATCTCTTTCCCACATTTCCGTTGCGAAAACAACATTTCTCCCTCGTCTCTTCTCCATCCCAAAACCCGAAAGGAGTCAGAAGAGAATTGGATCCTCCTCTTCGGTTACGATGATGAGCATGGAAGCTGGTATCGGTGTGATGGGAACGAAGCTGGGCATGATGACCTACTTCGAACCGGAAGGTAAGGTCGTTCCCGTCACTGTCGTCGGCTTCCGTGAGGGCAATATCGTCACTCAGGTCAAGACCGTCTCCACCGACGGTTATGATGCTGTCCAAGTCGGTTACCGCAGGGTTCGCGACAAGAAGCTCACCAAACCGGAGATTGGCCACCTCGACAAGATCGGCGCCATACCTATGCGCCACCTTCAGGAGTTCCGCCTTCAGTCTATTGAAGGCTTCGAGCCCAATCAGAGGCTCGTCTTGGAGGAAATCTTCAAGGAAGGAGATCTCGTTGACGTCTCTGGTAATTCCATTGGAAAGGGATTCCAAGGTATGAATTCTTTCTCTCTTTTCTTTTCTTTCATTTGATTATTTTTGCATATGATATCTCATGCAACTTCCAATTCTGCTCTGCTACCTTTGTTTACCTTCTCATTGTCTGCTAATCACTGTAACTGGAAATTGGGATAATGATGTTGTTGAATGGAACGTGTTTGTGAAATTGCCAACTCCACAGTGGATGGGGATATTATGTTTTAAGACTTTGCTCTTCAATGACCATAAGCACCAGATTTTTTCATTCGAGTTTTGGTTTAACGAAATTGGATTTCAATTCAAGATTTTTGGGCAACATTGGATAGTTAGGATTGTTGGATTATTTTCACTTGCTGGGCCATTTCTGATCCATGACAAGGCCAATTTTTTGGACAGCCTGGATTGATATGCATGTGTACCACGTGTGTGGTGGATGAGTCACCATTGCTTAACATGGTATTGGAAACTAGCAGTGGATTCTAGGCCCTTGTAATATTTCATATGATGATGTTGCAATGCTTCCACTACCTACAGCCTAACTCTGCCAAGGAGTTGGTGGATGTAGGTTCATTGGTAGAGATCCGTCCCCTTGCAATTGAGTTGCTCCCCAGAGTGAAGAAGTCTATGAAACCATGACACCCCGAGTCTTGACTAGAATATCAATGGCCGTCACCATTCCCATCCTTGAAGAGGGAGTGAAGAGCATTTCAACATAATTGCATTTTGCATTGCTATATAGGCAATGGCATCAACTACTAGATCTATTAAGTAGTGCATTTCAACATTGAGATATTGCATTTGATTCCAGCTTACCTATCCACACACACACACACACAGAGAGAGATGCTTGACTTTGATGCCTCTTAAATTTTAAATTCATGTTCAACTGGAATGCAATTTGTGTGGAAAATCACACTCGTTGTGGAAGGTAAAACCTTGACAGCAGTCACTGTCTTTCCTTTGATGCAGGTGGAATCAAGAGGCATAATTTCCATCGTGGACCAATGACTCATGGTTCCAAGAGTCATCGAGCCTTAGGATCCATTGGCGCTGGGACCACACCTGGTCATGTATATAAAGGGAAGAAGATGCCAGGTAGGATGGGAGGAACGAAAACAAAGATCCGGAAGTTGAAGATTGTCAAGATAGACACTGAGCTCCGAGTTGTCATGATAAAGGGGGCTGTTCCTGGTAAACCAGGTAATCTTCTACGCATAACACCAGCAAAGATTGTCGGGAAGAACATACCAAAGAGTTAGCTTTGGATATTTGCTGTCAATGAGACATTACATTGGTTTCTTGCAGTTGTATTTGTTTCTTCAGTTTTGTTCTTTTTTCTTGAAATTGAATCTCAGTTGCCCTGATTATCTGCCTTTATAAAAAGTTGATCTAATTTTCTCCATCAGAAATTATCTCAGTTGCTCTGGAAATGGAGCATCCTTGCAAATCATCTTACCCATGAAATTCTCATTAGTGCTGGGCAAGCCGAGATATGCATCGTTGCACATAATCTTGCCCTTGAACCTGTCAATTGGTGTCCAGATGTTTGAAGACTGGACCAGACTGTCTGGTTCAACTCTATTAGAGCTGGTCTGTCAATCTTTTTAGTCAAGCCTCAACAAACATCTCTGCCCTGGCTATGGCTATTATTTCTTCCTTAAGTGTTAAATTATTATTATTATTATTATTTTAAAGGTGGGTTGATTAACACAAATTCACTGATTATTTGGTATGAGAAAATACTGCCATGGTGGAAAATGCATTTCCATGGAACCATTTTTCCAAGAAATGCGGAAATGAAAACGCACTTATGCTGTTTGGTTAACAAATGGGAAATGAGTTTTTATTGCTCATTTTTCATCTTTGGCAAGGTATGGGAAGTTAAAATGGGTGATAGAGCAACAGCTGAAAAGGAGGTTTCTCTTGAATTGCCAATCTGCATTACGGATTTGCAGAAGAATATTATTCAACATTGATCCAAACTATGCTAACCAACCTCAATTGATGAGGTTTTGGCTGAGTGGTGGGATAATGGAATAGGCATGAATCAGATGAATTTCCTTTGGAATGTGATCCTGCTGTTTTTCTAGGTTGTATAGTTTAACTGTTTAAGGCAAGGAATGTAGCCACATTCAATAACTTAGTCTTTAGGAGGACGTTTTTTAATTGTGCTCAAAAGGCTATCATTGAATTTTGCAACACTAATGGCCCAGGAATTGTAACTTGTCAAGATAACTTCTTTCTTCTTAGAAAGTTGGAACCGACAAAATTTGATGGGAAAAATCATAAACCAGCTCTTGTAAAATGGTCTCTGCCAAAAACTAGATGGGCCAAACTCAACTTTGATTGGTTAGCCTTAGGAAATCTTTCAATGAGAGGAATGATGTTGTCATTCGAAGTGAATCAGAAATTAATTCGCATAATTAGTTCTATGCACAAGAACTGTGATATCAATGCTTCAATGAGAGGAGTTGTGGTCATCGTTCAAAGCAAATCAAACAAGTTTATTGCTGTATTAGTTCTATGCACAAGAACTATGATAACGATGCAACAGAATTTCGTGCCCTATTTCATGGTTTACCACTTATCATGAGCTTTCAACATCAACCACCTAGAGATTGAATGAGAATCATTGGTGCACATTAAAACAATTGAGGGAAATTTTGCACCAGCTTGGGAGGTGCCCACCATTGCTTTCAATTGCAGGGAGTAGCTGCACCATTTTGCCGGCTGGGATATCACATTTTCGGGAAGTTGACTCTACTGCAGACATCTAACTAGCATTAGGCTAGTTAATAGTAAAAAGTGGGTCTCTATAGCTTGTTATGTATATGTAATGGTTTGTATTTTGAGGTTCGTTGCAAGTTCGAACATCAATGAACTTTTTTTTTTTTCCGGTGGACAATAAAAGAGGTTTGTCTTGAAAGGAACCACCATCCACACTGCCTCTAAGAACCAAAGGCCCCACTTGCAAGAACACAAAAATGGTTGATAATGGAAGCTTTGCATTGGAAAGCTACGGTCCAAGTTTGGGGGATTTTGCCGGGTCACCCATGATGAGGTCACCCATGATGAGGGTTACACAGCGAACAATTTGGATCCAACAACCATGAGCCTACTCACACAAACACTCGATAATTTTTTATAAAAGAAGCCCTGCAGAAGGCAAAGATCTTTCAAGTTGGTTCATTTTGAGGTCGGCCATCCATGGTTGGGCATAACAAGCCAACAGTCTGGATTCAATAATCACGTGTGCCACTACCATTTTTTCACTTCGTGTAGGCAGGAACTTGACATTTATTATTATTATTATTCTTATTATTATTATTATTATTTTGTGCAGGTGCACGTGTGTGACAAGTGAGCTGGGAGTCACCACAAACGACATGGTTGAGGCATTGAGCCTGGCCAGCATGGTCCAACTGAGTAATGCTCATGCTCTCACTTGTTAGGCCATCTGATGGAAAGATTATGGTACATGGCCCATCCCATATTTCCATGACAAGGCTCACCAGATGAACTGTCTATCTAAATCACCCAATGTCCAACCTAAATAAAAGGTTTCTAGATTTATGTTTGGCCCATAGCCAATCGAGCAAGCAAGCCAAAAAAAAAAAAAAAAAATTATATATTGAAGAAGGAAACAAAGCAAGGCATTTAAATTCAATCCTAACGCATTTGTTGGGCTCCCTAGCATTACACCAGCAACAAAAACATGACGCCATCCTCCTAAATATAACAAAATTAGTGTCCATGCATTTAGAGGAAAAAAAAATATAAACAGGACTTCGGCTCCCTCTTGGTTTCTTGTTTTAATTTCTGCAATGCAAAGGCAAGATTCCATGATACAAGATAGAAAAGCAACCGAGAAAACAACATCCCTGACTCGGATAGTTGCTTTACTAATTCTGGAGGCTTGCTTGATAAAATCCTTTCCCTTCATATCCGAACGTGTCAGGAGAATTCCGCTAATCTTCTGACGGCCAGCCTTGGATCAGACACTATATTACGGAGCAATGAACAACATCTGACCTTGATCAACTAGCACGTGTATACGAGGCTAGTAATCTTGCTTGTTTGGGCACTCAGACGCCCTGTGACCAGATCTGCCACAATTGAAACAAGCTCCCCCAAAGCTTCTGTTATAAGACAAAACAGCCACCTCAGCACTTGCAGCAATACATATGATAACTTATCTAATTCAAAAAATCAAAATGATAAATTCATTCACCCACTACTTGAATATGAAAAATCTCCAATTGACAAAAGAATAAAATGATTAGGGACAAGGGCTGAAGCCCCATGCCTTTCACTGGAGAGTGCTTTTTCAGCAACAGTTGCCCTTGAAGGAAAGAAGAAGGCAAAATGCTCCTTAATAGATTTGTCAAGGCCACTCACATGAGCAGATTAGTGCATGTATAAGCCATCCATCAGATGGGACAAAACCATGCAGATGTTCCAACTCAAAGACCAGGCTGGTCTACTCATTAGGTGGGCTACAATGTTAGAAACAGGTGGACAGCTTAGAACATTTCGATCCAGTTCTTTTCAGCCATATATTTGTTTCAGAAACTGTTGCCCACTTGATTAGCGACTGACCTGATTCTTGGATCAGGTCATCTACATAGTGGGCCCTCCTGATGGATGGATTGGATCTCTTACGTGTACCATGCAGCCACATGCGGTGGCACATACAAGAGGCGCCTTATACACACGTGTGGGCTTATCAAAGCTCACTCATTAAATACTGTAGAAGCAACAGCTGCAAATGTCATATCCATAGATTGCATTTTTATCTTGTATAATTTGTTTTGGGTTTGAAACTGTTTCAGTATAAAACACATGCCAAGTTGCATGAGAGCCATGAAAGCACAAAATGACATGAACTGGGTAAATTAGTTATTCACCAAGAAAGGTGTCTAGTGAGTTGAATCCTCCATCTACAAAGTCCTTCAGACTAAGATTTTTTCTCTTTCCTTTTAAAGTAGTTGCTTTTGAATGATGATTTGTACTTGGTAGTTGGTACTCATTATAATTGCAGCTGCTAGATTAAAGTCCAGGACAGTTTCGTCATGGGTCCAAGTGCTGGTATTCTTTTACTAGTAACAAAGTGAATCATGATAAAAACAAGGATGAGGAAAAGTATAAAGAGGACATGGAGTTTGTTAGCTAGTTCGCATGGAGGGATACCTGTCCCGACCCCCGTGAGGGGATGAACGGTTCGATCTCCTGCCATTGATCAGCCAATCATCCTCGCTGCTTGACTTCCGTGGCCAACTATTGCCAGTTCTGTAACTCCGTCCACCACGCTGAAATCCATCCTCCTCATCGGAGTCCCTGCCACCCCAGCTTCGAGAACCCCTAGAGCCACGGTCCCTTGCACCACCTCGAGGACCACGTTCCCTGCTTGAAAATCTCCCGTAGTAGTCGCTCGGAGGGCCATCATCTTGCAATGGAGGCAACTGCACAGACAGATTTTTTTTATACAAAAAATAATAATAATAATAATAATAATAATACATGGTAAATTTAGCTACAACCCTTTTTCTTTGAATTATATTTACAATAATCACTTACAACCAAAGTCCCTAACCACATAACAAGGATAAACCCACTATAACTTTGGGGGGAATAGTAAAATAAATAAATAAATAAAAATCTAAATTATGATGGTTATAATATTTTCATTTACCAAAGAAATTTATCTCTTGAAAAAGAGATCTAATTAGTGAGGTTTGCTAACACCACATGCACCCACTGCATGAACCTTCACATGCAGCACATGTGCCAACCAGGAACGTGCATAGGACATTGGAGCCATGCATAAGGTGCCCCACCTGCAGATGACTTGCCAGAAAAAATCAGGCTGGTTCACTCATCAGATGTCCCGCATGTGCAAAAAACAATGAATGGTTAGAAAAACTTGCCAAATGTCATCACAAACATTTGTGGCTAGCCTGATGAGTTGACAAGCCTGGTCTTTGCACCAGTTCATCATCACCGTCTATCCCATCTCATGTACATCTCAGATGTCCCACACACATGCCGGGTTGCACGTTTGCTGAATCTGTGGGTTAGCTGGCAAACCTCCTGATTAATGACAGTTTTAGCTGGGTGGAAGAAGTGGTGATGTCCCTCTGGATTTTTATTTGATTGTCATCTACCACTCAAACTTAACAGGAAATTTTATAGGATAGCTATAAGACCCAACCATGTTTTATGGACAGGATGTTGGGCAGTTACGGAACATGTAGCTGACACGAGGATGATGAGATGGATGAGTGGCAAGGCAAGGATAGAATTGCAAATGAATGCATCGAGAGAACCTAGGAATAGCACCAATAGGTAATAAAACAAGGGAAAGTAGAATTAGATGGCTTGTTCATGTGCAACGGAGACCAAGAAGCACGCCAGTTAGGAGTGAATTGGCACAAGTTCAATGCCAAGGGGAATACAAAAACGGATGTGGATGGAGGTAGTAAGAAAAGACCTGATGAACTATTGTTGTCATACCACGACCCGATTTCTGAGCACCCTTAGCCCATCCACCGAGATTCCCGGGTGCGACTATGGGTAAACAAGTATTTGCATTAATGGCACACATTCACAAGCACACAACCCAAAAGAAATGATAATACTGAATCAATAAATGAACTTAGCAATAGTTTAGTCTGTCACCAAACTTATTCCTATCATCCAAACAAATCAAAACTGAAGTTCTGGCCCTTGATAGAGTGGAAATGTAGAACAAGATTGATGTAGCTGACTGCAATTTTTATTTTTATTTTTTGGAATGCAACAGATTCATTTCCTGGGATTTTATGTTCTTTGATTCTTGATATTTTCTTTTTTGAAAGGCAACGAAGTATATATATAAAAGAAGAAAGACAAAAAGAGAATCTGCTGAGAGGGCAGAAACTCAAAGAAACCCATTACACGCCAATGAAAGATAAATCATGGCCCTTTAACTTATTCATGTAGCTGACTGCAATTAATTGGGATAAGGCTTAGATGATGATGATGATGTGTTCTGTTTTCTGTTTCTTGTTCCATCCAAGGTTCACTTACCACTCTCGAGATAGACCTCATTACAGTCTAGAGAAACTCACATTCATAGTTTTTTAAAAAAATAAAATAAAATAAAATAAAATCTACTCATATTCATAGAGCTTCACAAGGAAATTTTTTAAAACATCAATTGTTCACAAAATGGTAGCATGCACTTTAAAGAATGTAAACACATCTTCCCCTAAGTCGATCCAAACCAAGCAGCTGGGTGATGTACCCGCTTTTCAACTGAAACCAGCAAAGAAACAACAGTAAAAATGGGGAGGGGACACCCTATGCTGTAATAATAATAATAATAATAATAATAATTATAAAAAAAAATAAAAAATAAAAAAAACTCTAAAAATGGGAGGAGGTGCAAACGTCTGAGGAAGCTGGAGGTCTAGGGATTGGTAAGGTGAGGGAGAAAAACTGTAGCCCGATTAGCAAATGGTGGTGGCACTTTGGGAAAGAAAGAGGCATTGTGGCGCAAAGTCATTGTGGAAAAGTATGGGGCTGCAAACGGGGGCTGGAACCCATCGCTGCTGCGTGGGGGTCCGGCATGGAGAGTGCGGAAGGACATTATTGGCAAGGGGTAGGTTGATACGATGGGGAAAAATACTAACTGATGCAGACATCAGTGGTACACCTTTAGAGTGTACCAAAGGAAGAGGCGTCATTGACAAAGTACCAGAGCGGAGGAGTTGATGTGGATGGACGTTGGGTCTATCGGACCCATTTTCTAACGCGGTACGAGTGCAAGGGTGATATGACCGCACCCTGACCATAGATCCATGGGTCGGATTTCACACCCTACCACACGGGTGTTTTAGTTTTAGGCATTTTTGTGATTTTTTCTTATTTCAGGGGCTTTATTACACTTTCTTTATTTTTTCGTCTTTTTGTTATTTTTCTTGTTTTTAGGGGCTTTAGTGCACTTTTATTTTTTCCATAGCTTATATATACATTGTGAGAAATCATATTTTCATTATTATTGAATAAATAGAAATTCGTATCTTTTCTTCCTCTTTATTCAAGATATTAAGGTTTCAGGATTGGTCATTAGGTGTTGAGGATTCCACCCCGATTTCAAGTTTCCTTCTATGTAGGTCTTCGAGGTGCAGGAAAAGGTAAGAATCATCCTCCTTTTTCTTTTGATGACAAAAGGACATGTACTTTCTTCATCTCGAACCCTTCATTCTTCGCCCCTTTCATTCATCTCTGGATTCTCCTTTCTAGTTTGAACGTAAAAGAGGGATGGTTAGTCAGTAGAATCAAATCCAAACTTGACCGTGGACTGGCTTATGCTAGATCTAAAATATTCTCATATCCCTAGATCCTCCATTTTTACTGTTTACGCGATTTTATGCTAAGGGGCATGATCCTGACAGAACAACATCATCTTTATGTTGAAATTTACCTGATCCCTTTGATTGGAAAGGGTTAGTTGATTCGTATATTGATTTGAATATTCTTTAACCTGATTATACATGCATATAGGATTAGATCATCACATGTCCCTGCATCACTAACAGACAGTCTTAGATTTTTGGCTAATAGAGATTATTAAATTCTATTCAGGAGGATGTTCGGCTTGACCACTGCTCCCAGCATCATTCCTCAGCCTCTACAAATTAACAAGGGAGAAAATGTTTCGGTGAAGGATTGTACTGATATTAGTGGTGTTAGGCTATCGTGGAACATCATGCTGAGGAACTTAAAAGATGAGGAAATCCTACAATTGCAGGCTCTCTTCTTGATGTTACAGGACGTCCGTGTATGCCCATAGCTAGATGAGGAAAGTGTCTGGTTATGAGAGAAATTAGGAAAATTCTCGGTCAAGTCTTTCTTTCGATGGGCCTCCTCAGAGCCATCATTGCAGTATGCTAAGCTTCTGTGGAAATCCCTTGTGCCCCCAAGAGTTTCAGCCTTCATGTGGCTGACGATTCGCCAAAAAATCTTGACGGTGGACAAGCTGAAGCAAAAGGGCATGGCTATCCCCAATAGATGTATTATGTGCAAGCTGAAGAAGAAGGGAATGTTGTACACATGTTCCTTCATTATCCAATTGTTTCAGATACCTGGAAATTTTTTATAATGGAGTTTGGAGTACCTTGGGCCAGAGGTATATCTATTGAGGAGTTTATTAGCTGGACAAGGACCCCCATCCACGTCAAAAGGAAGAAGCTGTGGAAGTTGGTGCCGTAGGCAGTCTGTTGGGAGATTTGGAAAGAGAGGAACAATAGGATATTCTAAGATGTCCAAATTTCTAGATTTGCCCAGATCAATAAAATCAAGGGATCTATCCTCGAATGGGCCTCTCCTTCCCCTTCAGGAGGACCTACCAAAGCTCTTAGAGGGATTGGTGTGATGCAGCTGGGTAATGTCCCCTGTGGCTTTTGGTTAAACAGATTGTTTAACCTAGTGGGCAGGGCTCCTGTTTTCCTTTTGTTTGGGTGTTTTGCTTGTGGATGCTTTGTATTCCCGCTTTTCCAGTTTTTTGTTTTAGTGAATTTTTGTTATCATGCTCCAAAAATAAAAAAGGAAAGAAAAGAAAAGAAAGGTAAAAGCAAGAGTCAAAAGCTAATTCCAACCTTGGTGATCTTGGATATGGTATTTCCAGGGGGAGTACGCTTATTCAATAGCTCTTTGGCAATCTCCTCAGGCAAATCAAAAACTGCTCCTTGAACCTGAAAATATAACCATTTGTAATTAGTTATTCACAGATGAAGAAAACAAATGGTAATATAGAGATGGGACTAATTTTTTCCATTGTTAAGAGAAAATGGCTGATATCTAATGCCAGATTAGAGAATCGTCAATCAGTAAATACTACTGTTACCACAACTAATGAAGAAGCATCAGTTAGCAGCAGTAGCATAACCACAAGTTAACTGGTCAAAAGACAGAAATCTATCCCACAGAACAAAGTTAACACTACAGCAGAAATTAACATCTAGTACCCTTTACTACAGCTAACAAAGCAGATGTTCATGATCTGTTAGAGAAAAAGAAATCCATTTAGAAAACTTGCATCTATAGATACTCACTGTTTCATCTGCAATCAGATGGATTTTCCCAACATTATCGGCTGCAGCTGGATAGACATCAGATAGGAAACCAGTAACAGATCTGGCAGATAAGAACCCTCTCGAGTATCCTGGTTCACGAGTTAACTGTATTGTTACCCATCCCTGCATTGCAAGAGAACAGTTCAAACTGAATGATCAAACTCTCCATATGAAGGTTGCAGAAAAAGAATTACCAAAACAAAACATTAATCAAACGTATAGTCTTTTTTTCATTTTGGACTTGAATTAATAGTTGGCATGCCACGCAGCATCGTTATCATTTGATCCAGCAAGTAGAAGTAGTACAAATTGCCAAAAGGTGCAGAAAACCAAGAATTCGACGAAAATAGCATGCAAAAAGAAACAGAATTTCACCCTTGATGTGGGTTATACGATAATCGCAGACTTCAACATTTCAATGCAGAATTTGGACTTCCCAGAATTAGTTGCATCATTTAAACAAAGAATAACAAGTTTATGTTCAGCATGCGGACTAGCAACTGATAGCAAGTAATACATTCAGAGCAATGAGAAAATTTTCAAAAATAACTTCAAGAGAACTCCAGATCAATCCTTGTGAAATCTGGCAAGGCCAACGACAAAAGCTTGTTGAGGAAAGTATTACAGATGGCAAGGGAATTCCTACACATGTCTCACTTATTCTGAAGCCTTAAACTCCAATACGCAAAAGCAGGACCCCTGGGGCTAGAAATTACAACTTGTGCAAATTAGTACAGTAGGCCACTAGCAATTCAAGGGATTCTCTTGATGTGGTTGGAATGTTCGGAAGACAAAACACATCAAAAGATAACCAGCTATTCAACAAGATTTCCAATGAGATGACCTAGGTAATAGTCCATTGTGTGTTACTTTGTAAGGAAAACAGTTAGCCTTTAGTCAGCATCCCATTGTTCTTCACCATTCAAAGTCATTATTGTAGTTTCTGAAACACTAGATAATAGATACTGATCAGCACAATTACAAACATAAACTCTCGCAGGTTGCAATTTAAATAAGGCAACAGCTATAATGAAAAACGCAAACTCTTGAAATGACCTCAACTCTATTGAGTAGAACAAGACCTCAAGTCTATTGAATGGAACAAGACAACTGACAACCCATTACAGAACATGTTTCAAAGTATCTAGGAAGTTTCTGTTGGGAATTTTAATATCCACCTTTCACGAATGATCAAACTAGAGAATGTGTAAAACAAAATGAGGAATGCCTCACAACTAGTTGTGGGTGAGAAAACTGTGCAACTAGCTACTTGTGGGGTGTGTATGGCATCTAGCCCAATCAGCAGAGTTTCACCACCATGAAAATGGGACCACCCCCCCCCCCCCCCCCCCCCCCCCAAAAAAAAAAAAAAAAAAACCAGACCGATTCAACCATCAGGGGGGCTACCATGTGAATTTAGAGGTTTCGGGTGTTTCTCTGCGTGGCCCACCTAATGATTGGATCAGCCTGATTTCAGGTGCTTTCCATTTCATACTGGGGCAACCATGAGGATTGGATTTCATACACAAACCACAGTGGGCCCCAATGCAGCTAGTTCAATGGTTTTCTCATCTAAAATTACTTGCGAGCCGTGAGATGTTCCCCAAAAATGATATGCAAAATATTCAAATTGAGATTCTGAAATACGTTTTATCAGTTTGGTTTCTATAATGATGTCCAGCATTTGCCTAGATTTTGAATTTGGAGTTCCTTGTCCTGCTCTCCTATATCTAGAAAAATATGCTTCTCCCACTCAATGAGGCCCCCATTCTGCAATAAAATTTCTGCCTCTAGCCATAGTTGCTGACCAAGAACTTCCATATTAAGATCTGTTACAGACTTCGAACAGACCCGTAGGTATGGACATTGTACTAATAGCTTAAGTTAGCATTGACCATGGAACATGAAATGAATGCCTAAGCCCCTGGGGTTAATCATAAATGAAAGGAGACCAAGGAACTCTTTCCAATTTCCACAGATGCTTTTCATGATAACTGTAAGATTTAGGTCTCTGGTGAACTTGCACATGAAAAACACATGAAAATGTAGCCATTCAAACAGCAACGCATAACAGGAGGTGGTCAGGTTTGCTTATTTTTCATGCATAGCTGAGTTGCTATCCAGTTCGTGTGTATCTGTTCAATTGAGATTCTTAAGCTCTTTCATGTGCTTCCTCAGTCAGAATATCATGCAAGTAAACAGAAAAAGAAAAAACCTATTTGAAGGCATGTAATTTTTCATTTATGATCTGAAATAAATCTTATGGGCTATGACAAAAGAGCAACATTCATGACGGAGAAAAGATCAACTATGCAAAGAAAAATGCTCACGACAACAACTGTGGATCTGTTTCATAAGAATTAATGAATGCTAGCATCAAAATCAAAATCATTCCCCTCATATTGAAACATCCTAGCCACCAGTTATAGGTGCACTCATAAGTGGGGCTTTCAGTATTTAGTTTGAACATAACTCATATTTTAATTGCATTCATAAAAAAAGATTAAAAAAATAACAGTCTTGAGGGCTCTTGAGGTTTCAACTCTATGTACATTAAAAAATTGCATGAAATAATAATTGCACCAGAGAAAATTGAATGAGTTCACAATGAAAAAGCAAAAGTTGATGGTTCATCAGATACCTGCTCATGGCTAATAAGAGAACGAGATGAAGGAGGTTGAGAGAAACCACTTAAGTGTGCAAGTGCAGCAGCAAGAGCATCGGTTCCCTTTTCTTCAACCAATCGTTGCGCAGTTGGGCGGAAGTATTCTATTGATTCTGGATGGACCCCATTAAGAGTAGCAACAACTTGCTCTGCAGAAGATTCCAAGACCTCTTGTATCTGTGGTGGACTGATAAACTCAAACTTACATCCCACATCACGCTCGAGAGATTTTACAGTTCTCCTCTGGCTACTAGTAAACATCAGAATGGCAGTTCCTTCTTTCCCAGCACGCCCCGTGCGACCAGAGCGATGAACAAAAGTTTCAGGATCATTTGGCAGTTCATAGTGGATAATCTGCAGAAGGGGGAATCCAGCAATGAAGTTCTTAACACATTAATACATCTTAATCTATACGGCAACTATAGCTGAACTGCACGACATCCATAATCAATTCCAATATAATAAAAACATTTGTTAAAACTAAATCCTCATGTGCAAATAAAGAAGAAAAAATATGCAATTCCCATAACTACCCTGACACACCAAACCCAGTCAAGAGGCTTGAAATCACCAAGTCAACAACAATTAAAAACAAATGCCTGGTTGACTATGCATCACAAAATCTATCGAATTCTTGAAAGAATAACAAATTCGAAATAATTTTGTACAACAAAAAGCCAGCTGTTGAACAGTAATAGTCAATGTCCTCACAATAATACCCCATCAAGAGAGAGATTTAATCCATCAACCACTTGAATTATAACAAGGACATGCCATTTTAAATGACAGAACAAAGATACTAATGAAAAACAGCAATCTCAGCAATAATTGTCAACTCACCAGATCAACATTTGGGATATCAAGTCCACGTGCTGCAACATCTGTTGCAACAAGCACAGTAAATTTTCCTTGACGGAAACCGTTCAATGTCCTCTCACGTTGGTGTTGAGATATATCCCCATGAAGTGCCTCTGAAGCAATACTATTGCTCAAGGCCATTGACACCTCATCAGCATCTCGTTTTGTTTGTGTGAAAACTATTGTCTTCCCACCTTTAGCATAGACCTGAAAATCATGTTGAAAGTCAATGTTACTTACTATTTAAGGTAGATTTCAAGAAAAGAACCAACTAATTACATGAGTTTCAAGTCAGACATCCCAGTCTACTAGTACAAGCATCATCTTCAAGACAGAAATGATCAGGGAACATCTAATCCCCTCAAAAGACATCAAATTTATCCAAGAAAAATTATTAAATATGAGAACAATGCCATAATGATTCTAGAATAGAGAAAACATGTCTGCAAAGCATATCACCACAAACCATCATTAGATCAAATTTCTACTGCATACCATATATCAGCTAATTTCCAGATTCTTTAGTTTATAGTAGCTTTGTAAAATACATGGAGTTGTACATGAAGAGCAGCAGTGACTGTTTAAGGCGGTGATAAACTGCAATTGCACAAGCAAAATCTATAAAGAACTAACAGGCATACAGATATTAATGTTTCTGCAAATATTTCCTGTTATGATGGTACAAGTGCAATAACATTCAAGCGGCATAATTCCCGTTACATGCATACTGTAGTATATGGTATATTGTGGTTTAGAATGCTCCAGTGTCACACAATAGAGTGGACATGTTCTCGGAAAGTACAAATCACAAGAAAATGATGAAAGACTGCATATGTAATCATGATCACCATCAAAGCCTCTTTTTTCTTCATTTTTTTTTTGAAAGATACTGATAGTATTCAAACCAAAAGGGCAAAAAAAAAAAAAAAAAAAAACCTACAAGGAAAGAAAACAGGAGAACAAAACCCACAACAGCCAAGTATAGCACCCAATCCTTAATACATATTACATTGCAAAACCCTATCAATAACCCTGAAATAAGAGCTCCTGTTGTTCCAGAAGCAGCATTTATTCCTCTCCCCCCAAATGGACCAAATAACCGCAACGAGCGCAACTTTCCAACCAGCAGAACCATCGAACCCTTATCCCAATTCAGTTAGGGTTAGCTACATGAATCCCGTTACACCATTCCACTCTATCATGGATAGAGGTGGGCACCGAACGACTCGTTCTGATCCGACTTGACCCGAACCGAATGGGTGAGTCAGTCCGAACCAAGTAGGCTTTACCCAATCCGAACTCAAACCGAGTCGAGTTCAAGTTACCTAGTAACTCGACCCGAAACTCACTCCGGTTAGACCCAACTCAATCCGAAACCCGACTCTCTAACCCTAAACCCGCCCCTACCCCCCCCCACCCTACCCCGACCCGATCCCAAAATCTCTCTCCCTCCCTCATCCTCCTCATCTTCCAAGCCTGACAACCACCCACCACCATCACCCTCCTCCTCCTCCTCTCTCCTCTCCACTCTCTCGGTCTCTCCCTCCCTCATCTCTCAATCTGACTCGGTGCCAACTTGACCCGACTCGGTACTTCCGACCTGATCGGACTCGGTCCGGATCAATCCAGGCAAGACCGGACTCGGATCGAGTCAAGCATGTTGGATTCGGTATCAAGCCGGGTCAAGTTCAGGTCAAGCCTATTTCAAAACCGGATCAAGTCGAGTTAGCCCTAACTCGGTCCGACTCAACTCGATGCCCAGCTCTAATCATGGACCATATCCTCAATTAAACCACAAGTCCTCAAGACTATTCATATAACTTCCACCCACGTCCTTTTAGGCCTTCCCATTGCCTTTGTTGAGCCTTCAACTTGAACCACCCCACTCCTTAGGAGTGAGTCAATGTGATCTTGCAGAGGACAAGTCACAAGAATCAAACTCAACAAGACTCCTTTTTTCAGAGAGAACTGAATTTATTAGAAAACTCGCAAGAGCGGGGAAAGAATACCACCCAAGCAACAAGAATCAAACAGACAACACAAATAGAATCCGCTGAAGCAGCCTTTATATAAACAACCCAACCCGAAATAAGACCACCCACACCCTCACACTCATTCCGAAAACAACACCCATTTCTAGATCCCCAAATAACCCAAAAAAACGGCCATTATGACAATCTCTATATAGCTTTACCGGATTTACCGATTCCTCCTCCGCGCTAAGCCCACCAACAAGCCCTCCACAGTCTTCGGCATCACCCAGTCGGTTTGAAGCAAGCAAAGAAAATGCTACCAAACTCTACCAACAAAAGGGCAATGAATGAAGAGGTAATTAATCGACTCCTCATTCTCCAAAAATATCAAACAAATATTGGGGAGCATTAAGGATCTTCTATGGAGATTGTCCACCGAGAGGATTCTCTTCCAACCCACAAGCCAAACAAAAACCACCACGTGAGGAGAAGCTTCGTAGAACCAAAGTTTTTTTTTTTTTTTTTTTTTTTTTTTTTTTTTTTTTTTTTTTTGAAAGGCTCATAAAACCAATGATGAAACAAATGAGGCGACCTAAAAAGACTAGGTAGCTCTAATATCAAGATAAATAGTGACCTTACAAAGAATCTCCCCGAACATTGCCTCAACCATAAAATCAAGTCTGATTCTTGCACCGCAGGCTTGATGATGTTCTTTATGAAATCCAATTACCTGACGAACTCAGCCATCTCCCCATCCGACATGTTCCTTTAGCATCACTGACTCTATCACATAAAGAATCTACCACACTACCGACCCCCTATTGATTAAAAAGCAATTTGCCACATAAACAAAATGGTCAGGAGAAGGCAAGCGACTCTCGGGAAGAGATCTTGAAGCGCCCGATCACCGTACCAAATATCCACCAAAAATTGAATATGATTCCTATTTCCAATTGAGAAAGAAATACCTTTTCGGACCAAATGATCAACTGTGTTTTCCAAGCCCCAAAGGCTCTATAATGAGTTCTTCACAAACCCAAACCCCCTCCTACACGACATAGTTGCTAGCCATCAACTCCCTCTAAAGCCTACTCTCTTTTACACCAAATCTACTTCCCAAGGAGAGTTGAATTCATATCATCCAAAAGTTTGAGTAGCTTACACACCTCGTCCCACCTAAGGAGATGAAACTTCTTACCATCAATAGTGCCTTTCCAAAAAAAATCTCTTCTTAGTTATAGACACCCCACCCAAAATGAGAGTAAACTACTCCTCAACTTCAACCTGGCTTCGATAAAAACATCCCTAGAAGATTCGATATCCGTCGAACAACCATATGAGTTAGGTAAGATGTATTTTTGACGGGTCAGGGGCTCGACCAATCGCACCTTGACTAAACGACCTAGACCCATCGAAGACCCAAACCATACACCACTCTGATAAAACCGTCTCTAGCCAATCCAAGAGGCCTTAAAGTCCATATGGATCAAGTAGAAAAGGTCCTCGGCACAACCTAGAAATGACTAACGGATCGAATTGGCGGACCCGCAACTCGATGAGATTAGATATCAGACGATTGTCCAGGTTATCTGGAAACTTCAGTTGTGCACGGCTTTGATCAAATCGCATTTGCTAGACTCCAGAGACAAGGAAGTCCAAACGAATCAAGTCGAAAGGGTCCCCAATACCTCTCGAAGAAAACCACCAGATTCGATCAACCAACATAAATCTGGTGAAGAATAAATCGTGGCCACTCATCCTGACTCCTGAAAACCCTAAAATTCATTGTACACAGCAGCTGCTGTGTAGAAAAAGACAAAATGAACAACAGGCCCCCGAAGAGCTGGTTGTACAAAGGAACCTCTTTTGGCTCGAGACATCATTACCTAACCCGAAAAGCCAACGCAGGTGGAAAGGGTACCCTATAGCCTACAACTAATCCTCGAATAGTCGGTTGAGTACCTATTTAAGCACTACAATATTCCGAAGGCAACAAGGGGATTAGTAGGAGACGCTGAGAGTGAAAAGAGAGGCAACATGCGTCAGTTGGTCAACAAAGAGGAGTGGCAAGGCTATTTCAGGTGTTGCTAGCTCCCAAGTGTCAACTTGCCCAAGTCTCTGGAAAATCCGAAAAAAGCCTGACTACGCCGCCGCCCTTCCTGACTCAAAAGAAGAAAGAAAAGAATAGTCTTAGCAAAAGAAGCCACTGAAGTTGAGAGTAGGGTTGGAATCGGAGACATGAGACCATCCCTTTGCAAAAAAGGATGTCTGGTCTCCCATTTTCCCTCTCACGTCTCAATTCAATCTGCATTCCATTCTACACATTCCAAGCACATTAGCAACACACACTCACTTTTATTTTATTTCTGCAATCTCTCTTTCCTATCTACATTCTCTCTTTTACTTTATCTACCTACCCAAGGGCTTCAACCTACGAGGGAAGGGTAAGTGCTGCTTATTTCCTTTTTGCCTACTAGGGGTCTTAAACCTACAAAGTGAGGTTAGGTGCCATTTATTTTCTCTATGTCCTACCCAAAGTCATACACTTTGTGAAGCATGATTAGACATGGTAATGCTGAAATTCTGTTAAATCCCTCAAAATCATTAAATCCCATAAAGTAAAGAGCGCATGTGGTGCAGGCAGAAAATGGTGTTTAACCCCTTCATTTTTTTCTCACCAAGACCCTTACTCCAAATCTACAATCACAGATTAACCACATGAGTCACTTGAATTGGGAAATCTCATTATCCCCCAACCTTTAAGCAAGTATACAATTTCTAGCTGGTTATAGATTCTAAGCTTCATTTGTTAGTGGTAACTACGAATCAAATGCATCTTCACATCTGAGCCAACACCACATCCCAACTGCATGAAAAGCCAGACAAAATAGAGGACGTAAGCCCCACATGCATCGAGCCATGTTCACATCAGCTTTTTTAGTCTATCCAACACCGATTTAGGGCAATTGAAAAGAGAGAACAATATAAAATACACGGGCATATTGGATAAGGCCACCTTGATAAGAGTCAAATGACCTCCCATGTAGAGAAACCAACCCTTCCAAGTAGCCAATTTCCTTTCGATCCTCTCAATCACCTTATCCCAAAGGTGGTTGGCCAGCTTCCCAATACATAGAGGCAACCCAAGGTACGTCAAAGGAAAGGATCCCGACTTGCACCTGAAGATACTCACAAAACGGCTAAGATCTTCTCACCCCACATGCACCCCCAACATTTCAGATTTAGCCATGTTAACCTTCAACCCCGAAACCACTTCAAAACACACAATTATTTTCCGAAGGTTGTCCACTAAAACCATCTCCACATCACAAAAGAGCAATGTATCATCCGCATACTGAAGATGGTTGATTTGACCCCCAACATTAAAAGCCTTGAACCCTAAAACTCTGAGCAAACCATTCTCTTCCCCTTTATGCAACATCATACTCAGGGCCTCCCCAATGACAACAAACAAATAAGGAGAAAAAGGGTCCCCTTGCCTGAGACCTCTTGACGCTTCAAAATACCCTTTTGGCAACCCATTAATTAAGATAGAGAAGAATGCAAATTGCATGCAAGATCTGATCCACTCCCTCCACTTGCGGCCACAACCCAATCTATGAAACATATAGTCTAAGAACTCCAAGTCCACATGATTATAAGCCTTCTCAATATCCAACTTGCAGACTAACACACCTTTCTGCTTCCTGTGCTTGGAGTCAATGCATTCGTGGGCAATAAGAGCACCATCCAAAATCTGTCTACCCGCCACAAAAGCACCTTCATTTTTTGAAATGACTTTAGAGAGGACATCCCTAAATCTCGTGGAAAAAAACTAGGCCAAAATCTTATTAGGGCCTCCTATGAGACCAATATGTTTGAAATATTTTAACTGATTGGCCCCCTCCACCTTGGGAATAATGGCAATAAAAGAAGCCCCGAGCTCACTTGAAAGCCAGCCCCACTCAGAAAATTCCAATACAAAATCCATAACATCCTTTTTAACTATATGCCAAAACTTCTAATGA
>JAJHSJ010000018.1:0-135698 GCA_021015155.1 Magnolia officinalis | reverse complement strand
AGATGAAACTCGCTTTTTAAAGCTTAATGTTGGTGGATGCCCTTTAGGCCTCTCATGATATTGTTGGGTCTTAGTGTGCCTTAATGTGCCTTAGCCATTACCACTGCGGAAATTTATTGGGTCCGAATGCTTCTCAAAGACTTGTGTGTACCTCTATCTACTCCTCCCACTATTTGGTGTGATAACATCGGTGCCTTGGCCTTAGCCTCCAATCCGGTCTTTCATTTTCGGACTAAGCACATCGAAGTGGATTTTCATTTCATCCGTGAGAAAGTTGTTAATAAAGATATTGCTCTTCAGTTTACTTGCTCTCAGGATCAAATAGCTGATGTATTTACCAAAGGCTTAGGTACAGTTCGATTTTGTGAACTCAGACACAAGCTGCAGGTGTGCCTACCCCCCTTTAGCTTGCGGGGGGATGTTAACCAGAAGATTAAGTCCACTTCCGTAAATATCTCTGAAACAGATTCTTCATCACCAAATTCAAATTCTGCAACAAATATCTCAGCTGGCACTTGATCTTATCCATTGTATTATCTTTATTCTGTTTCTTCCTTCTTATCTTCCTTCCGCACTTCTTGTATTTTTGTATTTCAAAACTCATGTAACATTATCACTTCAAGATACATATAAATATAGCAACAGAGGAATTGTTTTGGCATTGAGGCCAGAACACTTTTACTATATCTTTCAAGGAGGCGTGTCAAGAAATGATAAGTGGGAGTTTTTTATGCCTCATGGCATGTGTGAGTCGCTCGTGGCTAATCTTGTTGCGCTAAGAGAAGGGCTGAGGATTTTCTCCTCCTCTCAGTCTAGGAAGCGAATTATAGAAGGAGATTTTTCGGTGTCACTGAATGGGACAAGGATGATGAGATAGGGCCTAAGAGAGATGAAATGCTTATTGCGTGTTTGGGAGCTGCATGCTCTTCGGTTTCTGAAGAATGTTAACAAGGATGTCAGTAGGCTCGCTCGTAACTGGGGCCTTAGAGAGATGAAATACTTATTGCGTGTTTCGGAGCTGCGTCGGAAGAATGTTAACGAGGATGCCAGTAGGCTTGCTCGTAATCTTCGGTTCATACTTCGATAAATAAACAAATAGAAGAGGAATAAAAGGTTGAAATTTAAAATAAAAGGTGTTTGACCTGGATTGGGAAAAGGTGGGTAATCCCTCGCTTCTCAAGAGAGTCAACAAGCTGCTGTGGTAAACCCAAACTGGCAATGGCAAGGTTGTCATCATCTTCAGCGGCTTCACCCTCGGAGCCATCTGTCTGAAGAGAGTAATCGTCTTCCTTGGAGAAGCCACCGAGCCCTTTGAATGCCTCCTCACTCAAAACGGAATTAGGAGTGGCAATTGCAGAAGAAATGAAGAGAGAGTTGGGTCTTGGGTCGCGAGAGCTTCTCAGAGGACAACAAGCTTCCAAAACCCTGCCAGGAGCAGCTCTTAGAACTCCCAACTGGAGCTTTTCGGAGGGAGACAGAGGCGAAGCCCTTCTACAATGTTCCAGACAAGGTATTCGGCACAAGGTCGAAACGCCGACTATGGAAGCCATGACGAACTAAGGCCTCTTAGGGCTCTTTTCTCTGTTTATACTCTTATCTCTATCTCTAACGAGAGAGGGAAGAGAGGAGAGGAGAGAGGAGAGGAGAGAGGAGAGTGAAGAGTAAAGAGTGAAGGATGGAAAGGTTTCGATAAGGCCAGCGCCCTGAAATGTATGGCCTTACAAACCTCCACCTCGGCTCCCCGCTCAAATTGCACTTATATAGAGGTTTTTTTTCCGGGAGATATTGTTTCTAGGTTGAGGTTCTTCTTGGATCAGTGCCAAAATGGCACACGTATGCAGGATCCAAGCCGCTCATCCGGTGGGAACCTCTTTCCGGGCCCTCTCATTTGGTGGACCGGATGTAAGTTGATGGTGGAGCATTTATTCTTTTGTAGATGGGTAGCCCGTGATTAACCGTTTTATTCTTGTCTTCCATTTTTTTTTTTTCTGTATGGGTAGTCCATGATCACCGGACCAACTTGACTTTACAGCCGAGGAATCTAATGAACGGCTAAGATGCCTGACATGTATGAGCACAGACGATTGGGACTGTCAACGGGCCAATCAAGCCTCTCCAAAAGCCCAGCCAGGGAAACAAAGCTCAGCACCCCCGTCTGGGCCAAAAATTCTGGGGTGAAGGAAGAAGGCGATGGTTCAATTCCATTAATGAGTGCTCCAGAAAATTGATTCGATGGACCCCATTATGGAGAGCATTAAGGTTTTGTCGAAAACAGCATTGATTCTCACAGTTAGTAAATCCTCTCACGGGCCAGGCATCCGAGCTTTGAAAGATTGTCTAACCAAGCCCACTAATAAATGGGCTAAATTTCCAAGCCCAGGCCTCAGATCCAATACCCAGGCTTGGTTGCTAGATACAAACGGGGTCGGCCTAGCGCAACTACAGCCCGTGCTCAACCATTAGCGGTTTCTGCTTTCCACCGTCATTTCCTTGAAAAATCACCATCCATGGTAACGAAGGCCCCGTTGGATCGAGTATCTCTGTACCAAATGTCCCGTGGACAATGCCGGCTTGGCCCAAGATTATGTTGGGGAATTGTAGCAGCACACATATATGAATCAATCAAAGTATTATCAATTGCACGGCTAAGTCTAAACACAAACAATCTAAAATTTACAAGATTTTTTTTTTTTTTGAAAAAAACCATAACACAAAGTGATAAATAATACACCGTGAAAGTAAAAATTATAAGAGTCAAAGATTACTGGTTCGAACAAGCCTCAAATCTATTCCTCAAGCCTAAGTTATGCCCTTAAAACTCTTATAACTAAATTTAGAAAACCTAAAAGACCTCTCCCTCTTCTCAAATTCCAATTATGCCCTATATATATAGCCTCACTTGATATCACAATTGGAATAGAAAACAAATTCTGCACTTATGCAATTTTTTTACGTGCATTCAATGACATCCTCGATGGGACTTCAATGGCATCGACAATCTGTCGATGGTGTTATGAATAAAAATAAGTTGGTTAGAAGTATGAAGTCAGCTTGAACATTTGTGCACGCTGCATGGTCGACCAGTGCTAGTCATGACCAATGAGCTCCCTAATGACTGGAAAACGATACTATTGTATTTTGTTGTAAAACGTCGAGCTCTCTCTTGGCCCCATACATGCCCGAGTTGTTGTTCAGATCCTCTGGATAAACTTCTGAAGCATGATCCTGTATAGGACCAAGCACGCCATGCTCGGAGACTTGTGAGAGAACCCCTGCATTGTATAATAAGATGAAGAGAATGGTCATCCCGATTTCATTTTATGTTCTCCTAAGGAAGGGAGCTCGGCTCGGTCCCGATGTTCGGTACAACATTCATGGGCATACTCGAAATTTGAAGGAAAGCTCGGCCACAGCCCACCAGAGAATCCAGGTCGGGAAGCTCCTCCTCAAGACAGCTGTATAAGTCGGCTCAGATGCTTGACCTCGGTTTCCTACTACGTGTTTCTCTTAATTCCAACCGCTTGACCTTATCATCACCAGAGATCTAGTGAAACGGTCGAGAAATGTACGTTGAATGCACGCCCATCATTAAGAGTCGTTTCTATCTATGTAATCAACTCCGCTAGACTATAAATAAGAACATTTTCAATGGTGAAAGGTACGCACCAAAAAAAAAAAGCCCTCAAATTCTATGGATCTGGATAGTCTAATTTTGACTTAGGCATCGGAGGATCCCTATTCTAGAGACAAGCTCTCCTTTGTCTTATTCATATGTAGGTACCCGGAGGTCCAGTGGTCCAGTAAGGGTTGATCAGATTTATGCATCAACAGATGGCATTGAGTAAAACACCAAAATATTTCAGTGAGAAAACATGGTTTTTCCTAATTTTTCTGATGGCATTGACATATATTCGATGGTGAGCGGTCTCTCAATGGCATTGACAAACCCTGTTGTTCACATATTTAAGATATCAATAACAAATTAAAGAGTGTGCTTTGATTTTCAAGAATTTCAGGAAAAACGAAAAAAATAATAATAATAAAATGATTGATACTGAGTGGTGCCCACTTTACCAATGGCCATATCTCTGCGCAAATCTACATTGTGAGTTTGTTGCTCCTCGCAACATACCTTGTCGCTGGTTTTTATTCCTGGATCAATTGTTGCATGTCAGTTTAAACCATGGGTGAACTGACCTGATGAGCTTACGAATGAGTTCGGACAAGTTGGTTGGGTAAGAAATGTGGCCCATTTAGATAAACTCACGGTTACTCCAATTGTGTATTTTGCAAGTCTATCGATGAAATAAATGTACAAAATTAATTGAAGCGTATTTGTTACTCAAACGGTTCTCTTTGTACCACAATAGCTCCTAAAGCATGACAACACAAGGATGGACCTAATAAGGAGCAATCCTTAGGGCTTGTTTGGGAGCGTGGATTTGGAATTCCCTGGATTTTGGATTTGAAACCCCCTAGGTTGGGGTTTGAGATCCTCCAATTGTGTTTGGTACCCTGAATTGGTAATCAACTTCAATCCAAAAGTAGCTATGCATGATATATTTAATGGGGCTTGAATTAATTACTAAATTAACTTTAATATATCTAATTAGTGAACATATGTAATGTTTGACACAATTGTTGTAATAAGCCCACTAAAAGATATGCTTTTCTCGACAATGATGAAATTCAAAGTCTTGGATAGGCCACAAGCACAAAATCATGTCCGGGTGACCAACCAACAATTTTTAAGCGTTGATTTACATTGACAATGTTTGGACGGTGTTGATCATCATATTAAAGTAATTATAGTGATGCAATTGATAATCTAATTGTTTTGAGACATTATTGTGGGCCATGTGCCCAATAGAATGATAGTACGGTGACATACATGTTACACACACCGCACTTGGAAGGATTTTAGATGTAATTCAAGCTCCAGGGACTAGTTCCATCTAAAATTTGTTGTGGGGCCCACCTAAATGTATGTGTTGTATATTCACGCTGCCCATTCATTTTTTTTCATTTCATTTTATGGCATGGGCTAAACAATGAAGCAATTCCAAATCTCAAGTGGGCCATACCACAAGAAATATTGATCGTTTAACTACCACCATTACAACTTTCCTTAGTATATCGAAATGTTCATTCACTATCCAAACTGCTGATAAGGTCACATGGACCTAGATAAAGGTTATTGACAATGAAATACTTTGTGGGCCACAAAAGTTTTAAATCAAGTTAATATTGACACTATAAAGATTTCAATGGCGGTCGTTCAATGATCAACATTTCATGTGGTATGGTCCACCTAATATTTTGATCTACTTCATTTTTGGGCCTTTGCAATAAAATGAGCTGGAAAATGGATGGGTGGCATGGATACTTCATTTTTTGGGTTGTGCAATCAAATGAGCTGGAAAAATGGATGGGCGGCATGGATACGCATCACATACAATAGGTGGGCCCCACCACTGGAAAACAATATTGATTCGAAACTTATGTCCCCCAATAAGTTTAAATCATGTGTTGTGGTCTATTGGATGTCTGGATCTTCCTTATTTTTCATCTCATGCTATAAAATGATTAGGGAATTTTTTATGAACCGTTAGATAAAACACATATATTATAGTGGGGCCCACATAGCTTTGACACCAGCTAAGTGGCGGGTGTTCAGGTCACCAGCCAATTTGAATCCCAGTAAACTTTGTGGGCCCACCATCATGTCTATGTATTATCCTCGCCATCCAACTGTTTTTACATATCATGCATGATCCAATGTTAAATAATATCCAAAGCTTAAGTGACCAAATCACAGGAAACAATGCGCATCCATGTATATGTATTATGTATTATCCATATCATCATGTATATGTATTATCCATGTCATCCATCCGTTTTTACATATCATTTTGGGACATGATCCCAAAACTGAATCATATCCAAAGGCCAGGTACATCACGCCATAGGAAACAGTGTGCATACAATCTATGAGCTGAATCAAGCCGAATCAAATCAAGCTGAGCTTCCATGCAAGTCGATATTGTCCTGGTTTGAGCTTGGTTTGTTTTTATTATTACTATTAAACGGGCTTGACTCCAAGGCTTAGACTGGTTTAAACTTTTATTTGAACCAATCCGAGCTGAGCTTTCAAGTTGGAATGGTTTGTGTCCAGCGTAATGTGGGTGTAAACCAAAAAAAACAAAAAACCAAAAACCAACAACCTCACTTATACTATTTTGACTATTAGTTCGTCAAAAGTAGACATGGGTCTATCAAAACAATACATATGGCATACGGGGTCCGCTATGGCTGGGCTATAGCTAAATCAGCCCTGTTGGGTGATCTTAACCATCCAGTCAGTGGGATTTTCTTGGTAGAGGATTGTTTCATTCTCATTCTTTCTAAGCATCAGTCGGAGAGCAACCAAGTGGGGTGCTCAGTAATTGACAAGCATCCAATGCTCGTGCTTGGATGTCCCTTTGTCTCATGTAGCTCCAGAATTTTTACGTTTCTTTCTAAAATGGACTTAAGGTACAAAATAAACAAAGCAAGCCAAGCAAAGGCATGGAATATCAAAAGCAATGGTCTTTAAATTTTAACTCCATGTACATACCCCCCACCCATGGTGATAAGTTGATTGAGATTGAATGGAACCTAATCCAAACCCCAAAACTCTGATCCAAATCATAATCCTAAGCCAAAACCCTTATCCAAACCCTAATCCTAAGCCAAAACTATGATCTAAAATCAAATCCTGTTCCAAACCAAACCTTGAACTCTAGAAGCTTGAATCATAAAAGCCAACCCTAAACATAGTCAACCAACTAAGTCAATCAATTGAGTCAACCTATCCAGCCAACTCACATTGTTAAACTTGGCCCAAGACCCATTTCAATCCAAGCGCACGTGCAAAGTCCAGTCGGAGTACAAAGGGAGATAACAAAGTAGTCACGTTTGGCCTCACATACCAAAACTAGAGAGCTGGTGAAGTATGAGCAACCCCTAGGGTGACACTTGCGGCGTGTCTCGGTTCATACTTTGCCAAGCTATTCATTCATGTGTAGCTAGTTCCTTTGTAAGCCTCAAGCATGTAGCCAAATTAAATTACTCCAATACCCCTCCTTTGTGCTAAAATTACACATTACACCATCCACTCAAACTCAACCCATTTCAATCCAAGCGCACGTGCAAAGTCCAGTCGGAGTACAAAGGGAGATAACAAAGTAGTCATGTTTGGCCTCACATACCAAAACTAGAGAGCTGATGAAGTATAAGCAACCCCTAGGGTGACACTTGCGGCGTGTCTCGGTTCATACTTTGCCAAGCTATTCATTCATGTGTAGCTAGTTCCTTTGTAAGCCTTAAGCATGTAGCCAAATTAAATTACTCCGATACCCCTCCCTTGTGCTAAAATTACACATTACACCATCCACTCAAACTCGTGAGATTTGTCCATGTGAAGATCTCAACCATTCAAACCCTTTGTAGCTTCAAGTTTTGCAAGCATTACAAGAAAATCAAGCTGATGGGCTATAAATATCTTTCACATTTCAATACATCCTATAAAATATATGATCTTTCTTACTCACCTTTCTTAAGCTTTAGCACAATAGTTTCATTCATCAACCAAGGAGAAGTAAGAGCCATAGGAAAGAATCGAACGCATGTCAAGCCCATCCCAACCTATTTCAAAGCCACCTGAGTCACCTAGACCTCGATCCAGACCACTTAATCCAATCCTTGTGACACTACCGTCCAACCACATGTTCGATCTTCAATCTGCTTCGTCTAAAACTTAGCATTAGTATTGTGCAACACATACTCATTTTTCAACTCTCATTACTCATTGAGTTTATCATTTTTTATTTTGTTTTTTTTACATTTCATATTAGACCCCGGTAAGTGAAAACGTATGCTTTGCGGCTTGCTGACTTAGTTGGATCCTACTCATCAAAAAATTGTGTTGACGGGTTTATAGCTTTGGCAAGTGTAGGAATTAGGGTAGGTTATCTAGCCTGAATCTAAACATGTCATAAGCTTTACACTCAACACATCATTCCACATACCTATGTATCATTTGTATACGAGAACTGATCCTTTACTCTCGTGAAGAGTTAGATCTTGTGAAGTAATGATCATACGATAATACGACCAAAGAGGGTGCCTAACACATTACGTCTCTATAGCCGTGGTTCCTTATCCAGAATATTTGATCACAGACCACCTAAAATTATCTCTGAGTTGGGAATCTTCATATCATTTCTTTTGACGTTTTTATGGAGTTTAACCGACTATAAAAATGAAGTAGTTAGTTAGTGACGGCTTTGGTCAAATATAATATTATTCTAATCGCAACACATAGCCCTTAAGAAAAAGAAGCCATATGCGGAAGCATGAGTCGATTCCACCCTCAGGATCCAGCGTCCACACTACATCAAAATTTTTGATTCATTTTCTTTTTTGATAACTTACAGGTAGGGCAATGAAAGTGATAAACTGGCATGTGTTGGTGTGGACCTTCTTATCACTCCCAACAATTAGGCTTGTTGAGTGATCGCAAAGCTGGTTAGTGCATATGTTCCTAAGAAAAGTCTCAAGCATTGCTAGGAGGATGATGAGAAAAGAGAAAAAATAAAAATAAAATAAATAGATAAAAACAGGGAAAAAGGAACTGATATAGTGGGCCATACATGTTTGAAAACAATAAATGTTCTAAAACAGCTGGTATTGGTCCACATTGGATGCTTTTAAAATTTTCGTAATCGCATAATGAAAGACACGTAAAATTGGTCCACATTGGATGCTTTGAAAATTTTCGTAATTGTATAGAGAAAAACACATAAAATGGTAAGCATTGCAAGCTTTTAATTTTATTTTTAAACATTGTCATATTTTAAAATATCAAATTTTTATCATGACTATATGGTATGAAAAATAGTAAACTCTTGTAGAATTTGTGTAGAACAGGACAGGTGGACCGAATTGCATGTGATAAGTGCCTGCAGGAGTTTAGGGCCCGGCCGTTCATCATCGGTCCTAGCGCATAGCGGAGCTCTGGCGTCAAGCCTAGATTTCAAGGCTAGGGCTGAGTTTAGGGGCCAAGCTCTAGCACCGCAGGGCTAGGTCGCTTGGGCTGGGCAGCCCGGCTCATTGCCACCCCTCGGTGCCGATTAGGTGTTACCCATACCATGGGCCCACCTTGATGACGTGTTTTATATCAACACAGTCCATTTATTTTTTCAGTACATTTTAGGACGTGGTCCAAAAACATATATCCAAATCTCAGGTGGACCACACCATAGAAAACAGTGGTGATTGAACACCCACCATAAAAAAACTTCCCAGGTCCCCATAAGCAGATTTGTAATGTTTATGTGCCATCCAACACATTGATAAGGTTAACCAGACCTGGATGAAATGAAAATACAAAGATCAACTTGATCCAGAACACTCGCGTCCTACAAATTTTTTTTAATGGTCATTCACCAAAATTTCCATTTGTGTAGTCCACCAGAGATTTTGATTTTCTTAAGTTCTGGGATAAAAAATGGATGGAAAGCATGGATACGTAACACATTCATCAAGGTGGGCCCCACACAATAGGGGTAACACAAGTATTACCCGAGTAACACCTAATCCACTTCCCAACACCTCAGCCACTGATTTCTCCGGCTACCAATTTTCTATTTCATAAAATTGTGACGGGCTGATGTGTGTCTTCAATTCTCTTTCATATGACATTGTGACGCGTAGATGTGATTCACGATGGTAGTGTTGATAGTTTACCACCAATTAAAAAATGGAGTGACCAGGACAGTATGTGTACGTGATTCACGATGGTAGTGATGATAGTATAATACCAACTAAAAAATGGAGTGACCAGCTACCATGCAAATGACTAACGGTGCAACCCATGGAGTACTTGTGATTAAACACATATCTGAAGGTGACTCGGATCCATTGGTTAATTTCAAAAGAATGGTTAAACATTGAATGGTTGTCCATCAGTAATGGTCCCAGGCGCTCCGACTCCATGGATTGCACATGTTTGATTGTTTATTAAAATGGCCCTGAAAGTGTACAACCACCGAATTTTAACCCTCTGGCAATCTTTATTTTTTAAATATTTAAATAATGATTTTTATGACTAACATTCCGTGTCGCATTGGGTCCCATTTCATTTTTCATACCTGGTTTTTCCATTTTCATTCTAGATGGCCGCCTCTGGAAACCGTAGCGACGGACGTGGATTGGGTACTACCCCCGCTAAGGACATACGGTGGGTCCTGTCAGGGGCTCTGTGGAGTCGATCACAATGTATATGTTTTATCCACACCGTCCATTCATTTTGACTGATTATTTTAATATACTTGTTAAAAAGAAGGTAGATTAAAGGCTCAAGTGTACCACACCAAAGGAAGCACTGGGGATTGAATTCCTACCGTTGAAAACTTCTCCGGCACATAAGTTTTGGATAAAGCTGATATTTATTTTTTTCCTTCATACAGTTACACGTGACTTTATGAACAGGTTGGCTGGCAAATAAACGTCACTGTGGGCCCTAGAAAATTTTCAACAGTGGGAATTCAATTTCCACTACTTCCTTTGGTGTGGTCCATTTATGACTTCAACCTGCCTCTTGTTTTGTCTCATGATCTAAAATGATATTTAAAAATGGATGGACGGCGTGGATAAAACCATATAATTCAAGGTAGACCCCACAGATTCCCCAAGAGGATCGTCCGTCTCTAGGTAGGTCCTGGTCGGGTAGTACTCAATCGGCGCCAGCCTCGCAGCGACACGGCACCGGCACTCTCTGTATTCTTTTAGCACAAGATATGGAGGAGATCTCTCACTCTCTTCCCTTTCTTTCACTCCCTGACGATTGGTTTCTAAGGAAGAGCCATCGCCTCGCTTCTCTCTCTCTCAAACCCTAATACCGATCAATCGGCTCGTCTCCTATGCTTTTTTGAACCCCTCTTTGCTACTCTATAGCCCTTGTTTTTTTATTTTTAAATTTTTTTAAAAAATCGGCTTGTGGGGGTGGGGTTGCAGCACTCACAATCTGCTGCTCCGCCCTCTCCACTTTTCCCGTCTGACCCTAACACTTCCTTTTTCTTTCCCTTTTTGTAATCTCTCTCTATTCTTGCATAATGGTTAGTCTCAAGGAAAGTTAGATTGTGCAACTTCTCCACAGGTTAGCTCGAATTGAAGCCCCGCGCATTCATTCTTCTTTGGTCATTTAACATTTTCCTCTCTGTATTTGCTCATGTTACTTGTTTGTGTTGTGCTTCTTTGGATGTCAGGGAATTTCTTTTCTTGTTGTTTTTAAAAAAAGGTCCAAGAATAGTTGTTGATGCTTCCAACAAAGAATGGCACCGATTTACTATATCATCATCGCATTCCCTTGTATGGTTGGAGCAATGGCACTGGCAATGTTTCATATATACAGACACCTTCTCAATTACACCGAACCTACTTATCAGCGCTACATTGTTCGCATCATTTTTATGGTTCCGGTGGGCAATCTTTTCCATTTTCCCACTCTTCATGCTTTTCTTGTGAAATGGCTGTTTTTCCCCCATTCTTTTAATCTTTTACAATTCACATGTATTCTCAATTTAGTTAGTACATCTCCATAACTCGGTTGCTCTATTTGTATTCTTTGGCTTCTGGCCTTTCTCAATAAAATTCTTATTATCGGCTTGAAAAAAAACTCAGTTGCTCTATTTGTAGGAAATTTATCTTGACCTCTACTGGTATAAATCTGTGACAGGTTTTTGCGCTCTTGTCCTTCCTCTCCCTGGTCTTCAATGAGAGCTCCATCTATTTTAATTCAATCCGAGAAATGTAAGTTTGCTGCTCATCTACTTTCATGGTGAATATGTTTTTTTTTTTGGCTAATAACCTGATATAAGGCCTTCCAGCAACTAACATTCTTCTCACTATAATTATCTTGCAGTTTTTCCTGTTGTTTTTTCTAGCCAAATCTGACATAATAGCTATCCTATTATTATTAGTAATACTATCATTGTTTTGTGTGGATAACTATTTAATGAATGAAAATGGGAAAAAGAGGAAGCAATGTTAACATTGAAGAAAATGAACTGTTGTTATATTGGGTGGTCTACGGACAATAGTGGACATGAACCAAGCACAAAGATCTATGGTTTGACACTTTGATCACCATGTTACTCACAGTATGTTTTTTTTTTTTTTTTTTTTTTCTCCCCCCTTTTGAACCATATGCATCCAAAGGTGCGTGTACGGTTCCTAAAGAATACAATTTTGTCGTAATCAACCGATTTGCTTACGCAGAACAGTCAGTGGCCTAGGTAGTCCTATCCTTTCGCATTTGCAAACTTCCTGTGTGTGCGTGTGCGTGTGCGTGTGAACTCTTGTACCTGACTCTGCAATAATGCTGTTTTAGCACGAGTCTAGAAGATAGCAAATCAAATACCAAAATAATAGCATTTTGAGCATCACACTTGATAAGATCAAGCTTGATGTGTGCTTATTCCTATACCATCTGTGAATGACATTTCGTATAGATGATAGGACAGGATCTGTTATAACCTGTGGACATCCAAACCTGTACAAATAATGCTTGTGCAGTTTCAGGCCACGTTAAAGAAATTGCATCATACTCTTTATTTGCATCTTGGCATAAATGCCTTGTGAGTCATAGTAGCTTTACTTTTCATTTCTCAAGGATTTCGCCAATGATTCTACAAAAAATGGTTTTGCCTTAGTGTGTGAACCTTCTGTAGTGATTAATGGCATGCCATGATTGTTGTTTTTACATATACACTATACATGGTAAATGTATCATGTTCCTTTCTTATCATCTATAGGTTGCCAACTGTATGAGGTTGTTGCATTTGCATCATGTGACACATTGTTCTTCAATCTTAGTTGCACTTGCACAAACCTTCTACCCAAGCACCACTTTTGCTTTGAACTCGCTCTCTTACTCGGTCTTTGTAGCCGTTTATACTTGCTAACAATTTGAAACATGTGTTCTTGGCCCCTGCATCCAAACCCAACCCACTGCCTCTTCCTCTCACATTTTGTACAATTGCATCTTCAATACATCATTGTTATCATAACCACCTTTCAATAAATAAATAAATAACCACCACCACCACCATTGTCATCGTAGCCTTCTCTTGGCTATTTGGAGTCGGTTTTATGGATCCCCTTTCTTTTTCTTTTCTTTTTTCTCCTGACTATTTGGAGTCAGTTTTATGGATCCTTTTTTCCCCCCCTGAAAGACAAATAATACTTTCATTGAAAAAGCACTTAGATAGCACTATGAAACAAAAAAAAAAAGAGCAAGAGCATAACAAAACAACAAGAGTGCAACAAAACGGAAAAAATTACATCTTTCCTGCCCGCCCCTTTCCCACAACCCATTCGACAACAATATCCCAAGCCAAAGTAGCTACCCACTTAGCGATTCGACAGACATTGCGGAAGCATTTACCATTCGTCTCACCCCAAGTCGCCCAAAGAACTGCAAGGAGACGGTGTCCAAACTGCATAAACTAGTCTTGCAAAGGGCAACCCCGTGCCAAGCTAAGCGGAGGTCACCAATTTCATAGGGCATAGATCAAGCCAAGTTGAATCTAGTGAGAAAAGAAACCACACTTGGCTAGCAAAAGAGCAGTGAATGAGAAGATAGTTAGCTGACTCCACATAGGACATGCATAGGAGTCAAATATTCGGGATAATCATAGATCATTTATGGAGGTTATCGATTATCAAAATTCTTTTTCTTCCCACAAGCCAAGAGAAGGGCCTGATCTTCAGAGGGGCGCCATAATGCCAAACACCGAAGTCTTCCCAAAAACTGCCCCTTTTTTGTGAAGCATGAAATCAAATGATTTGACTGTGAATCGATCAAACTTGCCTTCGAGCCAAACCAAATTGTCACTCTTCTTGATCGACGGTCTAGAAGGATGCAACCATTATAAAAGAGCTACATGCTCCACCTCATTATCTTGCAGGAAGTAGTGGTAAGGCGGAGACCACACGACCGTCTCACCACAAATCTCAAAGCACCTGTCAATTGTGATGCTCCGATCCGGCACAAGACTGGCAATGGCCGAGAATATGTTCTGGAGAGGCATATCACTACTCCACACATCTTAGAAGCAAATTGTCTCCCTGTTATCTAAGGAGAAGGCTGCACCTTCTAAGAACTTTGCTTTTTTGTACCTAAGATGCCTTTCCAAATTGCCCAAGCTCTTTAGTTAGAACTTTCCTTGGTCCACTAGCCTCTTGTTGAGCAATTATATTTACTAGCAAGTCGCAACAACCTCTCTCCAAAGAGCTCACCTTTCCATTCCAAACCACCACCACCACTTGCCCAAAATGGCATAATTCATCACCTCCAAGTTGGAAGAATCGACAGAGGTTAAGAGGAAATTTCCTTCTCACTTTACTTTTCTTTCCCTTGCACCACTTACCAACCCTCGTCCTTATTGTCATTAATCGGGGCTTTGCCTTTTTGAGTCTCGGTCCTCGCCTCAACATTGTTGGATTTCATGCCTTCCTCACAGATCATGTGATATGATGATTTCCAATTGGATCCTCCTTCACAACACCTGTTTGATCTTCCCTAGCTTACGCTCTTCAAATTATCCGTTTTGATGAGTATATTCTCTCGGATCATCCTTCTAGTACTGTCCCGCTATCTTGAAGTGTCAGTGGGCCTCGAAGGCGAAAAGAACTTCTTGCAAACCGATACCTCCCCCGTCTTGAGACACCATGCCTTTCTCCATATCTTCTTGATTTGGATCTTCTTCTCTCTCCTTCTCGCCATTCCCTGGATTGAAACCTTGAATTTCTTAGAATTGTTGTTTTGGAGGAAATAACGTCCTATCTAAGAACCTTTGCCGCCAAGTGAAAAGCCTTTGCGTCCCATCTCACCACTTGAACTCAAGCCCTCTAAGTCTTTCTCCTGCCATCCTTTTAGGCCTTTCAACCTTATGGCTTGTTTGGATTGTGGAAAAAGAAAAGAAAAATGTAATGATTATACAATGTTGGATTTTCATAGATTCCATGAGCACTATTGAAACACATGGAATCCAGTGGATTCCCTTTTTAGGGTCTTGTTTCGATACCAAGTAAAAATCTCATATTCCTCTCAAAATGGTCACCTTGAATCTTGTGCACAAGAATTTGACTATGGAGAAAGGCAATAATGGCCATGTAAAATTCACTATTTTCTTTAGCATCCAAACAGCACAAAATGTCCAATGGAAAATCCTTTTCTTTTTCCACGAGCAATCCTTGGTTTGGGATTGGAAATATGAATCATTATATAATGATTATTTTCCAAGGCACTATGCAAACATGGATTCTATCTTTTGGGGTCTTGTTTAGATAACAAGTGGAAAGGTCACATTCTTCCCACAATGGTCACTTCGCAACTTCTGCCTGAGAAGCCAAACTCTAGAGAAGGCTAATGATTGCTTAGTGGAATCCACCATTTTCTTTGATATCTGTACAACGCAAAAACACTCCAATGGAAAACCTTTTCGATATCCCTAGATTTCCATGGTTTTCCTTGTATGCCTAATCAAATTTCCCTTCCTTTTAGGGTCTCCAATTTTAGTAGACATAGCTAGATCATCTCAATTGACTCTATCTCTGAGGCTAGTCTTAGGCATAGTTCAAAAGCCCATAAACTTTACTCGACTTGATGTCCAAGGTTCGGGTCAACTTGAAGACTCGATCAATTCTTAATTTGACTCGACTTTGTATTTCGTCATCATAACCATCATCATTATCATCTAAGCCTTATCCCAATTAATCGGGGTTGGCTACTTGAATCCTGTTCCACCATCCACTCTGTTAAAGGCCATACCTTTAATTGGACAATGGGTCACTAAGTCCTTCCTTATTATCTCCATCCATGTCCTTTTGGGCTTTCCCCTTCCCCGTCCCATTTTATAGCCTTCAACTTGTACGAACTCAGCCCTAACTGATATGGTTCTTGGTCTCTGTTGCACATGACCAAACCATCTAATTCTATTTTCTCTCATCTTATTACCTATTGGTGCTGCTCCTAATCCACCAAATGCATTCATTTCTAATTCTATCATTCCTTGTCTTGCCACTCATCCATCTTAACATCCTCATTTTAGCTACACTTATCCTATGAACATGTTGTTCCTTAGACACCAATATTCTACCCCATAAAAGCATGGCTGGTCTTATAGCTATTCTATAAAATTTCCCATTCAATTTGAGTGGTCACGACGATCACATGAAACTCTAGAGGCGCATCTCCATTTCTTCTACCCATCTTTTGAATTCCATGATCAATATCCTTCTCAATCTCTCCACCTATGAATTCGACTCAAGATATCTGAAGTGGTCATTTTGGGGAACTTCTTGGTCAACAATCTTAACTAATTCCTCATTTTCACTCCTGTTGTTACTAAAATTGCATTCCATATATTCTGTTTTAGTCCGACTAATTTTAAGTCCTTTAAATTCTACAGCGCCCCTCCATAAATCTAGCTTTGTGTTTACGCCTTCACTCATCTTGTCAATAAAAAAAACCATGTCATCTGCAAGCAACATAGAGGAATGGAGAAGAAAAGGAACAAGGGTTTGGATCAGCAAAGCTTTGATGCCATGTGAAATTAGGAGAAGGAGAGAAGAAAAGATAGATGGAGAAGAAGAGAATGTGAGATAAGGGAGTGGTATATCTTCCCTCTCTTTAATGGTTTTATTTATAGAAGAGGAGGATGACGAGAGGAGAAGTTTGTTTACAAAATGCAAACAAAAGAGATAAAAGCAGATTAGATAATTTAATCCTAATTCTAATCCTATATGGTATACCATAGGTGTACATGAATCTGTGTACACTACAGGTGTACACTAATCTGCTGTGCACACTGCAGGTGCACACTAATATGCAACAATGAGATATCTTCCTGCAAATGCCTCATAAACTCATCCATAACTAATGCGAAAAGATATGGGTTCAATGCCGTCCCCTGGTGTAAGCCCACAGTAATTGGGAAGTCACTTGTGTCTCCACTAGTGGTCCTCACATTTGTTAGCACTCCATCATACACATCCTTAATAATGTCAATACATCCTCTTGAAAGTCCTTTCTTTCCAACAACCCAGCAGAGAGTCGTGTCCTCTTGAAATTCATTTCTTCCCCAACACCCACCAAATTAACTCTCGAGGGACTTTATCATATGCTTTCTTTATGTCAATAAAGATCATGTGGAGATCCTTCCTGTCACGACCCTAAATCTAGTGTTGGTAATCCATGATTACTATACACCAAATTTTGGTTGACAGCCTTCGTAGAACTCCGATTTTGGGACTTCCAACTATCACATATTAAGTCCCATAAGCGGGGCTCCACAAGGAGGATTTCTGAAAGTAAAGACGACAAACACGTATCATTTCTCAAAATTTCATCATATTCAACATATGTTACTGTGTACAACTGAGCACATCAAGGCAAAGCCAAAACATAAACCATATCATATTAACTATACCTGATGTATATATTCAGGGTATTACAAAAAAAATATATACACTGATATGTATAAAACAAAAAGGACAACTGGAGTATGTAGCCTCTACTCCTGCATCTCCCTACTCTCACCTGTAAAAAAAATTGAAAGGAAAGCTTGAGCTACTAAGCCCAGTGAGTGCGTGTGTGCAGTGAAAATGCATGTTTTATGTCATGCTCATATAATGCACAGGCCTGCTGGACCGATAACAATAAAATAAAGATACAATACATTATGCCACTTTTTATGTTCCATATCATTTTTATATACAGAGGTGAGACTTCTAATATACATACTCTTTCAACGTTTCCACAACTTTCCACATTTCCCAATTGGATCACCAAGGTCTGAAACAGAGGTGGGACTCGCATATGATTGCTACCCACTTGTATAGACTTTTTCTACCGTGGTCAACTACAGAGGTGAGACTACATAGTTTATGGGCCGAACTAGTCTAACCCATTTGAGTTGAACCTCACTATCTGCCTAACAGCGAGAAGTCATAAGTCGCCTGACAAAACGATAGCGGACAATTTATGAGCTCGTCACACACAACCTATCTTTGCTTGTCCATAAGCAGGTCAGGTCAAACTTCTCAACCAATCGACACGCGTCGGTGGGAGTCGCTGCCTACTTTGGTATTTCGGCATTCTAACGTTATGTTCTTCCACCTGGTCTAGGCATTGGTTACTCCCAATGGTACCAATCGGGGTTTACGGACTTTCACCCACGGACCCTCTAATCATGTCCTGTTGAATTACACATTTTCTGTGTGGTGTCCAACTTAAGTCATAACAAAGTATGTTTCATTGCATTTACAATCACTGTATGCATGAGTCCACACACAATCACAATATAGCATGTTTTTCAAGACAAGCATAGGATGACCTTCCTTATGTGGTCTCCTCATAAATTTTAAGTTTCTCATAGGGGTCTCATGTAATGCATTCTGTATCTAGACGGTTCACATACTAATCATAGACACATCGTCTGTCGCAACAAACTCACTATGATCACCATACCATGATATAAATCATTCACTCTCAATCATACAATGATACAACAACTATGAACCATGCATATGATATGCACATGACCTAGCCAATCTAAATCTAATCCGGGATTCATTCTGCTATAAGACTTCATGTCACAAGCATGTTTTTTCTCAAGAATTAACTACATCAAAAGGATGAAGGATAATTCTTTCAAACGTTTTATCAGACAAGTAGCGGACGGACTTTGTAAGGGACAGAGAGAAACCGATGGAAACACGTATGAATTTAAACAAAACTAAATCATATCTATCATCTAATCTTCCATTAATAACCTAACCAACTAACTCAGAAAATCCAGCAATAACCTTAAGCAAATCCAGCAATAACCTAACCAATTTAAATCAGAAAAGCTAATCTTCTATAGGGCTTTGAAGGAAAATCCAGCAATAAGTTAACCAACTACATTAGAAAATCCAGCAATAACCTAACCCTAAATCAGAAAATCTAGTCTTTTATAGGACTTTCAAGGAAAATCCAGCAATAACCTAACCCTAAATCAGAAAATCTAGTCTTTTATAAGGCTTTCAAGGAAAATCCAGCAATAACCTAACCCTAAATCAGGAAATTCAGCAATAGGGTTTTCAAGGAAACCCCAACGCACATATATGCGTGCTCCTAATCTATGCACTCACCTGTAACTATCGGAGGATTGACTCTCAACCTCAACTTCTATTTCCTTTTCTTCTTCTTCTTCTTCTTCTTCTCAACTTCACACTCAACAAGAAAGAGAGTGCTGGAAATGGGATGTTAAAAGAGGGTTTTTTTTTTTTTTTTTTTTTTTAAATGTTTATGGACTTGAAATTGGTTTTAAAATTAGTTTTCATCTAAAAAGAAGGTCTAGGAGGTGTTTTCTGATGTTTTTGAGAAGTGTAAGCTTATGCTAACAATATAACAATGTTATTTAAGTAATTTGAACCAACATATTCCAATGATTTTAAAAACATCGAGGTCATTTGAGTTATTTTATCAAAATATACATGTGCATATCTATTCATAACTGACAATCCGGGTGTCCTATTGACATGCCGTTTACGCCAGTAACTTCGTAACTCGACTACGGTCACAACGGTTAGGCTCTCGGACCTAACGGATTTTGAAAACTCGATGATGGGGCTCTGCCAGATAAAATAAGGACACAATTGTCATTTCTCAGATTGTTTAACTTTAAGTCCGTATCTTAAAATTCGGATATCGGGTTGAAATACGGCTTACGGCTCGATAACAGAACAACATTATGATCAAGTCAAAACATTCTCGGGGCCAATGGACATACAGCCAACGACTATCCAGTGTACGAACCAGATTTCGGGGCCTCGGGTCTTACAACTCTCCCATTCTAAAAAAAAATATCGTCCTCGAAATTTCAAAACATATCCGGTTATAACAGTATAATACAACAATAACCATATCATACTTATATGTATCTAGGAATCAAATAGATGAGGGTAACGATTGCGTATCTCTGCTTCCCGTTCCTAGGTTGCTTCTTCTACAGAATGATAACCCCATTGGACTTTAACTAAGGGGATGACTTTAGTACGAAGAACTTGTTCTTTTCTATCCACGATACAGATTGGCTGCTCGATATAGGATGCATCTTCCTGAACTGCTAAGGATTGCCAGTCAATAACAGGTGCTATTATCTTCGGATCACATTTACGGAGCATCGAGACGTGAAAAACATCATAAACTCCAGATAATTGGGGTGGCAAAGCGAGACGATAAGCTACGGTGCCAACTCGTTCAACAATATCAAAGGACCCTATAAACCTCTGGGCTAACTTTTCCTTAACACCAAATCGTACTACACCTTTCACTGGTGAAACTCGGAGATATACACGGTCTCCCTCAACAAACTCTAAGGGTCTACGCCGGCGATCTACAAAGCTCTTCTGCCGACTTTGAGCTGTAAGCATACGTTGTCGAATAAGATCAATCTTTTCAGACGTTTTCCGGACAACATCAGGACCTAAAAGACATCGCTCACCAATTTCAGTCCAACAACTTGGGGACCTACAAGGTCTACCATATAATGCCTCATAGGGAGCCATGCCAATAGTAGCCTGAAAACTATTATTATACGCAAATTCTGCTAACGACAAGTGGTCGTCCCAACTACTAGAGAAATCTAATGCACATGATCTGAGCATGTCCTCGAGAATCTGGTTAACTCTTTTGGACTGCCCATCTGTTTGTGGATGATATGCTGTGCTAAATCTTAAAGTCGTCCCCATTGCTTTTTGAAAACTCTTCCAAAACTTTGATGTAAACCTCAGATCTCGGTCAGATACAATCGAAACAGGTAAACCATGTAATCTAACAATTTCGTTTATAAACAAAGTTGCAAGCTGATCTTTAGACCAAGAAATACAAATAGGAAGAAAGTGGGCTGTTTTTGTCAAAGACTCAAACGGTCTACAATAACCCATATAGTATCATGTCGACGAAGGTTCTTGGTAAACCCACAATGAAATTCATAGTTACATGTTCCACTTCCATACTGGTATCTCCAAAGGTTGCAATTCCCCTGCAAGCTTTTGGTGCTCTGCCTTTACTCGTTTGCAAACATCACACTTTGACACATGCCTAGCAACTTCACGTTTCATTCTAGTCCACCAAAATTGTCTTTTCAAACGTTTTATCAAATAAGTAGCGGGCAGACTTTGTAAGGGACAGAGAAACCGATGGAAATACGTATGAATTTAAACAAAACTAAATCATCTCTATCATCTAATCTTCCATTAATAACCTAACCAACTAACTCAGAAAATCCAGCAATAACCTTAAGAAAATCCAGCAATAACCTAACCAATTTAAATCAGAAAAGCTAGTCTTCTATAGGGCTTTGAAGGAAAATCTAGCAATAAGTTAACCAACTACATCAGAAAATCCAGCAATAACCTAATCCTAAATAAAAAAAATCTAGTCTTTTATAGGGTTTCAAGGAAAATCCAGCAATAACCTAACCCTAAATCAGAAAATTTTGCAAATAGGGTTTTCAAGGAAACCCCAACGCACATATATGCGTGCTCGCACTCACCTGTAACTATCAGATGATTGGCTCTCAACCTCAGCTTCTATTTCCTTTTCTTGGGCGTTAGTAGCTTCCTGTTATTTCAGCAGTTTGCTCCTCTTTTGGCCCTTCATTTTTCTTTGTTCTCTTTGTTTCTCTTGTTTTCCTTTTAATGAATCCGTTGCTTTAAAAAAAAAAAAAGAAAAAAAAAAGAGGGTTTTTTTTTTTTTTTAAATGTTTTTTTTTTTTTTTTTTAAATGTTTATGGACTTGAAACTGGTTTTAAAATTAGTTTTTGTCTAAAAAGAAGGTTTGGGAGGTGTTTTCTGATGTTTTTGAGAAGTGTAAGCTTATGGTAACAATATAACAATGTTATTTAAGTAATTTGAACTAGCATATTCCAAGGATTTTAAAAACATCGAGGTCGTTTGAGTTATTTTATCAAAATATACATGTGCATATCTATTCATAACTTACAATCCGGGTGTCCTATTGACATGCTATTTTCGGCAGTAACTCCGTAACTCGACTACGGCCATAACGGTTAGGCTCTTGGACCTAACGGATTTTGAAAACTCGATGATGGGGCTCCGCCAGATAAAATAAGGACATAATTGTCATTTCTCAGATTGTTTAATTTTAAGTTTGTTTCTTAAAATTCGGACATCGGGTTGAAATACAGCTTGTGACTCGATAACAGAACAACATTATGATCAAGTCAAAACATTCTCAGGGCCAATGGACCTACAGCCAACGGCTATCCTGTGTACGAACTAGATTTCGGGGCCTTGGGTCTTACACTTCCTCTCCAAATACTCCATCAATTGTCTTATTAGGAAAATAGCTTCAGTGGTAGATCCTCTGGCATGAAATCGAACTGATTTTTTGATATATTTGTCTCATGCTTTAGTCTTTGCTCAATCACTCTCCCAAAGTTTCATATCATAGCTCATAAGTTTGATCCCACGATAGTCAGTGCAGCTTTTTATGTCTCCTTTATTCTTATAAATAGGTACCAATACCATGGTACTTTACCTCCATTCATTTGGCTTTCTCTTTGATCTTACCATCTTGTTGAACAACTTTGTCCACCAAAATAACCCAGTATCTCCCATACTTTCCTGCACTTCAGATATCCTAATTCTATGACAGTATCTATGGTCTTTGATGTCATTTGAGTTTATGATTCCTTCTATCCCTATGCTCTTAGAGTGGTTGTCATTTAACAAGTTTTGAAAATAGCTTCTCCATGTTTTTTTGATCTCATTGTCCTTGATTATTACCTCTTGTTATTGCTCTTAATGCATCTAACATGACCTCGGTCCCTACCCTTCCTCTCGCTCATTTTGCAAGTTTAAAAACTCCTCACCTTTTCTTGTAACCAATCTATTGTAAAGATCATCATGAGCCTTAAGCCTTAATCCTTACTCAACTTGCAAGTGGTTAAATTTATTTAAAGCATGTGAAATATGCAAAGAAGCAGCTGAGGGTAGGGTGATCATGATGTTTGCTTCTCATTATAAAGGACGTTGGTTGCGAGTCTGAAGCATTTTTTTAACAACGAACAAGTTATTGATCTGATTCCAATGAGTTGATTGGTTTGGTTCGAGGCCTCTCGAGTCATTATTATGAGTTAGGGAGCCGAACGTCAAACCAAGTCACACTCACAAGTGAGTTTCCAAGGACATGGCTTGAGATCTCGCCAAGTGGATTTGACTTGGATCGAGGTCATGCCGAGTTGAGTTGACTCGGCCGAGTTTCAGGTTGAGTCACCCAAAATTTGAAACCATTCTCTCATGTTACTCCGGATGATCATTCTTAATTATTCTTCCTAGTCTTACCACACATCTTTATTAACATCCTCATCTCTTAAGTGTTCATCCATTGTTCATGTTATTGTTTACTTGCCATTGTTCATGTTATTGTTTACTTGCCCAACACTTTGCGCTACATAGCACCACCTGTCTTAATAGCTAGCTGTCTTATGAACTTTTTCCTTAAACGTAAGGGCGTGTATGGATAGAGAGAAATGTGGACATGGAAAACCAACTTGGAATCCTTAGGAAATGGAAACTGTAAACTCCAATAGCATCTCAGTTGTTTGGTTTATACATCAGTTTTCCATGGAAGTGTTAAGAGGTCATGGTTGAGAGATGTCTCTTGTAACCTTGGTAATTGGCATTTAACATTTTAAAAAAAAGAAGAAATCGATATCCTTGCTCTTTGAGTAAAACCTTTCGAAATGGAAAAGGACATTTAAGATGTTTATTTTTTCTTAGACAAGGGAAAACTAGGATTCTTTAGAAATTGTTTTTATTTTCACAGTATCCAATGTTCCCAAGCACCCCTAAGTTTAGTCAGTACATGGTGATCACACACGCTGTAGAGGCACACCTCCATTACATTGATCCTCCTGGATCTATCCATCGGTTTAAATAATAAAGCAAAGATACTAAAGAAACCACCTCTGAATAGTCCTCAATGATTCAACCTACTGTGGAAATCTTGTGTTTCCCTGCTCTTACACTTGAATTAACTCAAACTATTGAGCTAGATCTCATTGCGCATGTGTGCCCTTAAATGACTCTGTGTGGGATTTAAATCTAATGATGTTACATGATGTTCAAGTTAAATGTGAAACACTTTTCACCCTAGGAATGAACTGAGGGTGCTGTGTTTGTCTGTCAGTGCTAGCTGCTAGCATGTTGTTGAAGATATGTCTGTTCCTTTCTTTTGTTTTATCGTTTCTTTTTCCTTTTCTTTTTTAATTTCCCATATGAAAAAAAAAAAAAAACTGACATTTGCTCCTGTCACTTGGCCTAAGCTCCTCTAAAACACCAATGGCAACTTGAAAAGCTTGAGAAAGAAAACCAATACAACAAGAGATGATCCACTGTTACCCATACATAAAACACATAGTAGCAAGTTGTAGTTGTGCTGGCAAAGGTGACCCAGAAGAAAAATCTTATCCCTGTGCTCCAATGAAAAGTACCTATTCTAGGTAACTGATGACACCACATGTTGGTGCCATGCAACAAGAAGTTATGTCAGATTCTCACCCTTTGAAGAAAGGGAATGAAAGAAAGCAACTTGAGGACCTAGCTACGTTTTTTTTCCCCTGTTCTTTCTTTTCCTTTCTTCTTCTTCTTCTTCTTCTTCTTCTTCTTCTTCTTTTTTTTCATTTGAGAAATACTTGGTATATTTCATTCTCTTGATTGAAACAAGATAATGCTCATCTGGGGAAAGCCCCTGTCGGTTACTTGCCAAAATTTTGGCTTATGAATTTTGGAAAAGGCTATGGCTGATAGCCTCATCATTCTTTGCAAGTTTTTTCCCCCCTAATTTTGCAAGCTTTTTCACAGCATCTGATCTGAATGTTGGATGGACTCTTTTAGGTATGAAGCTTGGGTCATCTATAATTTCCTTTCACTGTGCCTGGCTTGGGTGGGAGGACCAGGTGCTGTTGTTGTAAGCTTAGGTGGTCGGATTCTGAAGCCATCATGGTGTCTGATGACATGTTGCTTCCCAGCAATACCTTTAGATGGGTATGTGCCTCATCTACGAACCTATGTTCTTCCATGTTGGTTTTGTTCTGTTGCTTTTAAATAGTGGCTTTTTGCTGGTTAAGAGATCTCGATCCCAAGAGTACTATCTTTCCTTGACCTAGCTGATGGAAAGGTGCTTGGTTCAGTCATTTCTATGCGCCCCCTTTGTCCAGATCTATTCCCATATGTCTGTTCACTGGATGGCTCTTGTATTGGTTATAGCTCAAAGATGAGTGCACGATCCTATAGATCCCCTACTTTTTGGCTACCAGTCTATACAGATTTCCTATAGATTTGGAAACTAGGATCATTGTTTTCATCTCACTATTGGAATATGGCCATCTGAGAGGCAGGACAATGATTGAGAATGGTCCAAACTGATGAGAGCATGCATGGCTTTTGGGGGTAGAGATAGGACACTCATCAAGTGGAACTATTCATGCTATAATTCCTCAAGGGGCATTCGCTATAATTCCTCAAGGGGTGAATGCATATCATATATGTACCATCTAACTAATATGCCATCTCTTGAATGGAGTCCTCCCAAAAGTTGCACCGGTTGGATTGTCCCAACTGTTTGATCCAGGGCATTTAATGAGGGCCCACATAAAGTTTATTTATGGGAAGTCTAGGGCTTCTACTGGGTGTGAATGTTGGACTAATCCTTATCCTAGAGGTGAAGTATATTGGATGGTCAGGATGGCCGAACACATCATTGTGTGAATGTCAACATAGTTCAACCATGTGGTGGACATTATAAAAACCTGTATTGAAGGAAATTAATAGATAAACCTATTTCAGTAGCATATGTTGAACCACCTGGGTTGAAAATATTTAATTATGCTCAGTTTTTTACTGATAAAAATTGATTTACTTTATATTAAATACCCAACTAGTTGGGATGAGGCTCAGATGAGGGTGCTTGTTTTATATTAAATACACATTCCTGATTCTATTTATGGTTGACCAGTCGCTTCATACGGAGGTGCAAGCAAGGGTGTCTGCAGTTTGTGATTCTGAAACCCATCTTAGTCGCAGTTACATTCGTATTCTATGCAAAAGGGAAATATGAAGATGGAAATTTTAGTGCAACACAAGCATATCTATATGTCACAATCATCTATACCATATCATATTCGATGGCACTGTATGCGTTGGCCTTGTTCTACGTGGCATGCAGAGATCTCCTTCGGCCATTCAATCCGGTTCCAAAGTTTGTCATGATCAAATCTGTTGTTTTCCTCACGTATTGGCAGGTACCCTTATTCAAATGGCTTTAACTGCTCACGTATTCATTCTTATATTTGCATCTTGTTTCTGATCAGGCTTATGCTTATAGAGCTGACAATAAGTAGAGAAGGAATAGCCTAGTAGTCACAGACTCACAGTTGAGTTTAGGGTGAAGACAGGGCCAGTGTGTCCTTCTATCATCCAGATTTCATATATTTATAGCACTTGATCATTTTATGATTTTGATGGAGTTTCAGCAGAAGATTGATTTCTTCATCATTGGCTCTTGATTTACAAGATCAACACTCCTGTCCTTGTAGGGTGTTTTGGTTTTTCTTGCTGCCAAGTCTGGATTCCTAAGCAATCCAGAAGAAGCTGCTGAATTCCAAAATTTTATTGTATGCCTTGAGATGCTTGTTGCGGCCCTTGGTCATCGTTATGCATTTCCATACAAAGAGTATGCAGGTGCGAATATCGGTGCCTCTCGTGGTTTGACAGGCAATCTTGTCCACGCGTTGAAGTTCAATGACTTGTATCATGACACAGTCCACCAGGTGATTTGCATTCTTTGGACTTTGAATACCAAAAACTGCATCTACTGCTCATGGGTTCTCGTCTACAGGGTGCGTTGGTTATGTAGTGCTGAGCTGATGCTAGGATTTTAATCTTGCAGTTTGCTCCTACTTATCATGACTACGTACTGTACAATAGTTGTGAGGGTGAAGAGGGAGCAACAAAATATCGATCTCGCACCTTTGTTCCAACTGGACAGGAGATGGATGATGTGAGAAAGAACAAACATACGCTTGGGAACAAAATAGATAATATACAGCTGTCAAGCTCATCCTCCTCTGGCACCATCACTCCCGAGATATTGAACACAGTACGGGACTCGATGGATCCTCAAGTGATGAAACCTCCACTACTTATGGAGCCTTCGGATTCTCTCCAACAGTCATATGCCCTGTCACTGGTTGAATTAGATTTGTCTAGCTACCCTGAAGAGGTTCCTGCAGTCAGTGACTCTGGTACACAATAACATAAATATCAAATCAACGGGTGGAAGATCTGAAGCTTTGGGTTAATTTGTAATTTTTCAGTCTTTGCAGAACTGAGCAGAGCGTTGCTGCTGGATCCAAATCATGTTTTGAACTGCTCTCATCAGTTTAGTTCCTACCTGCAAGGAAGGATTTATATAAAAAAAAACACAGCCTTGTGGATGCAAATCTCTTATCCTTTCTCTGAAGAGTGACCACATACACTTACGTGGGCAAGTGTCACAGATTGAATATTGTTGTTTACTCCATTACATGGTCTTGTGGATACTGATTTTGGGTTTGTGTATATATTTCCTTTGTTGTTTTCTTTTGCCCGTTCCTTTTTTCCTTTTTCCCTTGGGCTCTTAAGCTGGTGGTCAGGTGCTGCCATATGAATGTCAAAATATGGTCAGCCTACTGTGTATGCTTACACACAACAACAAAAACATGGATTTAGTAATCAGAAATAATCACATGATGGACATTACTATGAATTCTGTAAGAGTTGAATCTTAATGAATTACCAAGAGTTACTAGCAATTGTTGCCACATAAAAAGAGTATTTGTTTTATTTTACTTCCTTTTGACACAGATGTGAGATGATGCATCATGCAATGGGCAAGAGAAACTATGTGTGGGTGAGCACGGGCATGTGCATGGTTGCTACTTGCTTGTGGGTTTGTGGATGGAACTCTTTTTTTTTTTTTAAAAAAAAAAATTAATGTTATCATGACATCATAACTGACAGTTGGTTGTACCAGATGGACCCGTTGGGACACAACTGACCACAAAAGGCGATGGGTCATCTCCAGGTCCGGATGTTTAAAAAAACAAAAATATGGTTTTATTAGAATTGTGTAACACTTACCATATACTTTTAGGGGCTTGTCAAATAGAACATAATTAGGCAGTAGATCATGTAAAACAATGGCCGAACACTGCCGTATGTTGTTCAAGCTAACCTGACAGGACTAGACGATTACTTGGTCTCGTTAGATTTCTTCTTGGTGGACATACACATAAATATCATGGTACGCCTCCCCCTCCCAACTGTTTCCCATGGTATCCCTCACTTAACCTGATTTTTTAGTCTTAGGCCTAACATGGCTCAGGCACCTGATGGTTGGAAACTTGGAACGGATTTCAGAAACACATCTTGTTGGGGCCCGTTCGCAGGTCTCTCCTGTGAGCAGCCTTTGCTTAGTGGCCTGGGTGGGCCCATCCATCTGTGATGTGTTTCTGAATTCCACTCCAACCATCAGGTGTATGACCTCATGTTAGGCCTAGGGCTCAAAAAGCAGGGAAATCGAGAAAATAGTTGGGAGGGGGACACTCACCCTTGAATTTTTACCTGACCATAACATGTTAGGTCCAAGGATAAAAAACAAGCTAACCTATGAGAAACACTTGGGAGATAGGTGTCATCACTTGATTTTTTACAAGGTCATCGTGATGTGTATGTGAAATTCGCCTAACCATGATTCAGGTGTGCCACACTAAGGGTGACAGTTTGGAGGGTGGGCGGTACACTGTTTCCAATCACGTGGTCCACCTGAATTATAAATGGGTCTGATTTTTTTGGACTGGGCCTAACATAAGGTGATGTACTTGATGGTCAAACCAGATCCCATATACACATCACAGTAGGTCCCACCCAAGCTGCCACTCTTTTATAGCAAGGAATTGTTAAAAATAAAAAAAAATGAGAATAAAGTGCGCATTGATGCAGACTTAGCATGTAATTCTGAAGGGGTGAATCATGAAGGCTAACAAATTTTATTTTATTATTTTATTATTTATTTATTTTTTTGTTTTTGTTTTTCAAACACAGCCCCACATGGGCATTCGAACTTAAATGCTCAATGTCTACCACTAGGCCATACATCCATGCGTCGAGACCAGGATCTAGGGAACATTTGCATATGATCATTTGAAAATTTGAGTTGAGTGGGAGAGAGAGTATTGCATTTTGCCGTCCAAACGCTAGACTAGCCGTAATATCATAAATTTCTTTTGCCTATGCCGCGACTCAGGATCCTAAAACTTGTTCCCTCCAGTGGCCTACGTGCTAAGATGGTCTGATGACCAGAGCCGGCTATGATCTTAATTCTGTACTATTGGGGTACCATAGGAAACTTGTGCTAAACAGGTGGAAGACTTTCAATGGCTTACGTTCAACTTCATAAATGGATGGTCCGGATCATCATTGTGGGTCATTTATGACGAGTGTTCACATCAGTCCATCTGGGTCCAATGTAGCCATACATGCTGTTGGAGATGAAAATCGAACTAGGGAATTCATAAGCAAATGTATTGAGATATGAAGAGTTTAGCACTGGCCACTAACAAAAAGCCTTTCTGACCATCTACTTGCTTTCATGTTATGGTTACCGCTTTTCTTGTTGTTATGTCATTCTTATTGGGTTTTGTGTGTGTGTTCCATCCAAGTGTGTGGAAACATTTCCATGCATTTGGAGTTGTTAGCATCCACATCACCTATCTGGACCATCCATTAGATCCAGTTACTCATTTATTCATGGGGTGCCTTGAGAAAATCATACTGATCTCATCTTCCATCCATAAAGACAGTACATACAAAAATGGATAGACAAGAACGATTGAAGAAGATCGGTCCACTTATGGATGTTTCCACCGACATATTGCTATGATTTTTGTATGATATTGGAGGAAAAGCGGACTGAACCTAAGAGACGGTCCAGTAATGTGATGTAGATACCAACGGTTCATGGAAGTTATAACTAGGTAACTGTTGGAAATGTAGGGAGCCCATGTAGTCAAAGGTAACTGACGTGTTATAACTACCCTGGCAGGCTCTGCAAAAATGCAAGTGACCCTTTATATTCACAACAATATACGACCATCTCATGCCACTATTTTTGGGATCCACTCCGTTCATAGGGATGTCCACATCCTTATGGGTTGTATTCTAAAATTGAGGCTGGCTCGCTCATCAAGTGAGCCACACATGCATTTTTTTTTTTTTTTCTCTTTACAGGGTCATCATTTTTCTAACCATCCATTTCATTTCTCTGTACATGTGTGGCCCACCAGAGAGATTCCATTTCTTAGCATTTCATTTTTACTCATATCTTTATATAATATAAAATCTAAGATTCTTTATTATTAGACATATATAGATGTAAACAATAACAAGCAACACAAAAGGATAACTAAAACTACCTACACCAGTACTACTACACTAACAACAACAACAACAACAGCTACCATCAATACTACCACTTCTACTACAACAACAACAGCTACCATAAATACTACCACTTCTGCCAAGTACTAAACTACTGCTAAGGAAGGGATTGCAGAAGAGAGGTGGCCACATGACTCAGCTCACTGTAACTTGAGATACATCAGTTGCCTGCATGAAAAGAGAGCGCATTAAAAACACAAGTGGTGAAATTGAAATCTTGTATGATTTAGTAAATCTAATGAAAATTGATTCAATTAATGTTGGTATATATGCAAGTGCATTCATACTACTTTTCTAGTATATATATAAACCTGTGCTGGTCATCGTCTTCCTCATTGCTACTGTCATCATCAGTTGGAATAGTGGGCTTGTACTTAGGAAGAGGGACGAGACCCGCCTCGATGCGCTTCAAGTCCTCAACCAGCACTTGGTAGTGACGCTTCACTTCCTCTACAGTTTTTCCTCCCACCATGGAAGCTACATTCTCCCAGCGGTTGGGAGTGTCCTTGTCGAATATGGCTATTGCAACTTCGAAGGTTTTGTTCTGCTTGGCTGTCCATGATGATGAGGATGGATATGTAGAGGAAGAAGACTTCAAAGAACGCGAGCCCATTGAACGAGCTTATACAAACAGCAATGCAGAGGATGGTGTTTTCATGCAAGAGACTGAAGAAGTGGTCTCTATATATATCTCTATGGAGAGAGAGAGAGAGAGAGAGAGAGAGAGAGAGAGAGAGAGAGAGAGAGAGAGAGAGAGAGAGAGAGGACAAAAACGAAAAGGACAGAAGCTTTAGTGGTGTTGGATTTTGAGCGATAACTGATCTGAGGGGGAGGCGTTTCTTGTGTTTCTTGTTTCCGTTTTTTTTTTTCTTCCCTGAGACGTTATTCATGCTTTTTACAGAAGCTGTTTGTGTTGTGTAAGGTAAGGAGGTGAGAGTGTCCTGAGAAAAACGTTTCTACCAAAACAAGAATGAAACAACCATCCGGTGGGCTGTTTCCCCCTGTTTCCACCAACCTCTTCTTTCTTTTCATTCACTATCATCTATTTGCCTCGCTACTTGTTTGGCCACACTGTTTCACGATTTGAAAACGCTAAGCAGCATTTGGATGTATTGATAACTTAATATAATCATGTCCATCTCCATTTCATGTGCACTTGGGCATGTGGACACGGTTCTCTCGTTCTTCTGCATTTGAATGGCACCTCCTGGACAACGTTTTCCTTGGAAACGTACTGCAGATGTGAACATGATCTTTCCTGGCATGTAGTGTTGGGTTGTATTGGGGGAATATAGTTGCAATTAGGGGCGTAGAATAGACAAACTACATTGGACAACATAATATTCAATATTTAGGACGGTCTTGTTTAAATGGACAACCTTCTCCTATGTGAATGAAGCATCCAAACGCATCTCAGGCTCCATTGAACGAAGCATCCAAACATTAATCCCTAAGGACCCTTGTAATTGACTATAATGAATTGTAAAAGTATGATGATTACAAATTATAGTATTTGTCTCTTGGTTGATGTGTGATTTAAATGAGAATTTTTATGTTTAGATAAATGTAATAATGATACTTTTGTATTACTGAGGTGTCAAATTAATGGAAGAAGAAAATATATATTAAATTTTATGTTAAAAAAAATAAAATTCTATTACAACATAAGGTAAAATTTATAATAATTACAAATTTTTTACCCATCTCTTATTATGATATAAGTATTTGACCGTAAAATTATAAAATTATAATGATAATACTTTTACATTACAATATTATCAAAACATGCTAAGAAATTTGAATCAAGTGCATGTGGCACCCTTGTCAATTGGTTTGGGTAGCTTCTTGTCATGCAAGGACGGACCAGACCTTGTCTGCTCTTTGTCAATTGACCCGGACATAGGTTCCACTCCAACTCAATCCGCCAGCTGCCACGGTATAGGATCATAGGGTCCATGTCTAGCCCATTCCAAGAAAGGGAGGTGCGAGGTCATGAGCCCAACACAACTTGCTAAACTCATGTGCTGGGAGGCCAAATTAATTAGCCGTCCATCAAGCGGTTCTCATCCAATAGTCACCTTTTCATTTTAAGTTACTTTGCTGATTAAATGAACCATACTGTTACATACATTTCATTTCATTGGTAAAGCACGCATGCCTAGCATGCATGTGATCATAAACAACTATTTAGATCCTGAACATCTACGTACAATCTTCAAAACATATAATTTTAATAACAATTGAGAACCATCTTCTTCTCAACATGCCACTTATCCATGTCATCTACACCATGCAAAAGGTGGGCTAAGATTACCTATTTGGGACATTAGCTAGGTTGATTCTCTCACTAAATGGACCATACTTTATATGTAGGTATGTATGCATGTGTGGATTGAATTAGGTGATTGGCCGTGGATTCATTCAAACAGTGTCTTGGTGGATGAGCTGACCTGAATTTTTGTGAAACATGATCTTCATGGTGGGGCCCACAAATATTTCAACTTTGTACTTTTAATCCTCATGTTTTCACCCCACCTTTTTTTTTTTAAATTCTTTTTACACACGCACACACACCCTCACACACTCACGCCGCAGTGGGATTTCACCACCTATGGATACTCGAGCCCTTGACTGGGTGGTGAAACTCCTGAGAGTCTACCACCCGAATAAATTCTTTTACCTTTAATCCTCATGTTTTCAACCCCACTTAGTACTGGATCTGCTCATTTTTTAACCCATGTCTTAAAATGCTCTCACGAAGCGCGGATGGACAGAATGAATTTCTTACCAATATCATGGTGGGCCCCACCTAGGTTTCCAGCGCTTTTGCATAAACCCGTGATGTGAGCCCAGAACGGACGGAAATCAAAATCTCAGGTGGGCCACACGACAGAGGATTGAATGTCCACCGTTGAAACACGCATGGGGTCACAGAATATTTGAATAAGTATAGTTTTTATGTTTTCAGTTCGGAATTATGATATGAATGGTATGGATGGTATATATATAACATGGTAGACCCAGGAATATTTCAACGGTATGAATTTACCTATACACGTTTTCCTGTTGTACAGCTCACTTGAGTTTTGGATCTAGATTATTTTTGGGCCTTCCCCTAAAATGATCTTGTAAAACTGATGGACGTGATGGATTTCAAATAAACATCACGGTGGGTCCCACCTAACTTCCCGTCGTTTGAAGTTACTGCGAAAGCCTTTCGCTGAGAATCCGCGTCCGATAGAGGGCATATTCCGAAGACATGCGATGCAGGCAATCCGCGTCCAACTAAAATCCATCTTACTGAGCAAACTCAGTTGGGCCCACTGTGAATGTATTTGATTTATCCACGCCGTCCATACATTTTTTTATATCATTTAAGGGGTTGATTTTAAAATTTAAGCATATCCAAATCTAAAGTGGATCATACCACAGGAAACAGTGGGAGTAATGATTTCCACCGTTGAAACTTTTATGGACTCCACAGTGATGTTTACATGTCATCCAACCTTTTCGTAAGATCATACAGATGGATGAAGGTAAATATATATATATATATATATATATATATATATATATATATATATATATATATATATATATATATATAAAAGATTGATTCAAAACTTCTGTGGCCCCTTAAGAAATTTTCAACGGTAAACGTTAAATTCATACCGTTTCCTGTAGTGTTGTCCATTTAAGCTTTATATATACTTCGTTTTTTTGCTAAATCCCTAAAATTATCTGATAAAATGGATGGACGGAGGGGATAAAATAAATAAATGACGGTGAACCTAACAGAGTTTACTCAGTACGCTAAGCAATAAGCATACTGAATTACTCAGTACGCAACCACTTCCCGTCCAACTAGCCTCTTTCCGAGGTGGACACGTGTCAAGTAATCCTTGGAAGGAAAGGAGCCCTTCCGCCCTCTCTAAGCCTCTCGTTTCTCGACCACTCACAATGCATGGATGGATGGAAATGCAAGGATGCGAATGGATAACGAGAGAGACAGAGAGAGGGAGAGCTGCTGCTACTCGTTTCTCATCATCTGTTTAGGCTTTTGTATATATATATATATATATATATATATATATATATTATCTTCTTGGAATTATATCAGGATTACACCTTATCTATGATATTCTTGTTTTACGCATAAAAAAAGAAAAGAAAAGAAAAATCCCACCCCATCACCAACTGCCACCTTCCTCTCATCTCCTCTATTTTCTTGGAGCCGTCGGTTCGCCGTTTCCCCTGAAATTGGAATTAGAAAAAAAGGTATTATTCTGGTTCTAGAGTTTGGCTTCTTCTTCTTCTAATTCCTTATTTTCTTTATCAGATGTTCATCACTTCCTCCAAAGTGGGAGTTCTTTTCTTTCTTTCTTTTTACTCTTGACAAATTAAGCTCTGCTTTACTTAGCAGCAATAAGAAAAAAGGTTTTTTAACAAAAAACACAAAAAACAAAACATTGTTGTAAAATCCCCTTTTTCATGTGCTGGATTCGTGGGTTCTCAAAGTTTATTCAAAATCTGATTAGGTTACTTAAAACGGGGACATTATTAATAATTTCTTAAAAGAAAAGAACAAAGAAAACAGAGAGGTTCTTGATAGTTGGAGAAACTCCTTCTTTGAGCTTTCTTTCTTAAACAGTTGTGGTTAGCATGGTACCACCTCTTAATTGCATCCAGTTAGGGTTAACCTTGCAATTCATGGCATTCTTCCAACATCCAGAATATTAGTATTTCTTAATTATTGGAACTGAGACCATGAGAAGAAGCCGCAACTCACATATGAACACAAGGACATATATTAATATTAATATAATAATAATAATAATAATAATAATAATAATAATATTATTATTATTATTATGAAGATACCTCGTTTCAACACTGGGGTCATGGTATCGATTCCCTAGTGGGGGTGGCTAACATTGGAGTGTGTACTGACAGTGGGGTGTGTACTAACAGGCTAACCAAGAAAAAAGAAAAAGAAAAAAAGCACATATATTATTAGTCGAAGAGTTGTCGCTCTTCAAACTATCCTTCTTTTATTATACTGAAGTGGTCACCTTTGAAGATGAGTTGGATGAACAGTCACAAACTCCTTTTTATTTAATAAGAAAAACAGTGGGGTGAAGGTCACTGATTTTCAAAATTTATAAAACATCAACAAGTGGTTATCTCAATTAACTAATGTACTACGAGTGTGGAGAAAAGGAAGGAGAGGATCACCATCTCCTTCCTATACAATAAGCCCTGAACCAACATGAGGTAAAAAAAAAACCCCCCACTTATGAACTGGAATAAAATTGATAATAGTGAAATTGCTTTCTCTAACAACTCAATTGGTAAACTTACACAATATAGCAAACTTACTAAAATGGTAAGTTATAATCCATCATACATCTTTTATTTGACACCACTTTTTTGAAGATGCATAGAGGTCATGAAGAATAGCTAATTGATCTGTTTAGGCAACTTAATTCGAAGCAAGCTATGAATTCTTTATGCCCTTATCTAGACTCTGAAAACATAGATATAGAGAACCTGGCAATGGAAGGGTGAGAAAAATTCCATGTAATGGGTTGTTATGTTTGAGTTTTAGGTAGTAGGCTTTCCATGTCCATAGACAAATAAGCAATATTCTAAAAACCATTACTACTATTAACTATTGAAACAAGATAGTTTGCAGTGCCTATGTGATGTTAATGGGTTCTCTTATCTTGAATGGTTCTATAATATGTTTAGCATCAATAAATTAGATGCTTGAAAATATGTGCAGATCGATAACCACTTATACTGTTCAATCCTTGTACTTGTATATGCAAAAGACACCTGTGTTGTATCATTGAACTAACAAACAGAGCTTTTGGCAGATGAGTACTATCTTAAATCAGTCCATCACACCCCACAGGCAGCCATCATTTCCTTCAAAAGGTGCCACTTCTCAGGATATATCTCAACATGTTCCAATGATTCCCTCGTTTCATGAATCACAATCCTTAAGGGCATTACAATCATTGAATAAAAATACATTAACTACCACAAGTGCAGGAGCCAGGAAGGAAGAATCATTCTCCAAGAATACTGAGGTTGATTTTGAGAAGCACAAACTAAATGGGATGCTTGATTCCATCACTAATGGTGTTTGCAAAGCCCCTCAGTTGTTTAAGAGTGAAGACAATTTCAATCTCCTAATGCAGCCCATCACCCAGCTTGAACAGTTGAAAATACATGATATTGTGGCTAGTGATGCTGAATTCAAACCCTTCAATCTGAGCTTCTTCCATTCCCTCGTGGAGAATGAAAAGTGTAATCTGATAAAAGATGTCATGGGAGAGCTTGACCTTTTCTCTGCTAAGCAAAATGATGTTCTGGTAGTGGCTGTTTCTTCCGCCGTGAAGCTCGAAGGCAAACAGCTGGATCAGATTGCAAGGAAAATGCAGAGGATGACTGGTTCCAATAATATGAGGCTCGAAAACACCGTTGATCCATCACTAATTGCTGGGTTTGTCATTAGCTATGAAAAGGAAGGGTCACATGTGATTGATCTCAGTGTGAAAGGCCAGTTGGCTGAGCTGGTGGCCAGAATTGAATCTACGGATCAAAGGATTGTAGCGCTTGCTGAAATGAATACTTCTCTTATTCGTGAAAGCTAAGTGCTTTTGCCACATTGAACACTACTGTCAGTATACAAGCCTATGATGCTATCCTGTCCAGGTCTCAAATTTTGACGTCGGAGATAACATGCTCTCTCTCTATCTCTCTCTCCTTTCTTTTTGCTCCATCGGCCATTTAATATTTTATCGCCAGGGTTGGAAGATCACTACTATATGTGATCAGATGCTGCTATAGCGATAAAAGGGTACTTAGATTACCTGGAGTTGTTGGTTTTGTAGTCTCAGTATTGACATTCATGTTGTTGTTGGCCTTATGGAGTTCCTGTTTAAAATGATTGAAGAAAGCATGTATAATATTTTAGTAAGAACTTACTATTTGAACCATAGCATTGCAAATTTTCCCATCTCTGTGAACTTGGGTGATCCATTTCCAGTTAACTATTCACGACAGATCATCTGTATCAAAACTACCAAATGACAGCTGACAAGAAGAGTTTTAATATAGCACTTAAGATGGTATTCATAGCACATTAATAACTTTTTCGGAGTGTATAGTATGCTAGCATGCTTGCGTTTGCAGCATAACATCCTTACCTCGTCCATCCATGCATGTTACAAATGAATGGCTTCCTTCGTGGGCAGATCTCTCTCTCTCTCTCTCTCTCTCTCTCTCTCTCTCTCTCTCTCTCTCTCTCTCTCTCTCTCTCTCTCTCTCTCTCTCTCTCTCTCTCTCTCTCTCTCTCTCTCTCTCTCTCGTATTTGAAATATACAGAGTTTCTGTTACAGTGTACAGATTGTGGAGTTCCCTTACCCATTACCTACTGTATTGAGTAGAGAGGGGTAGGCGGTAAGTTGCTTGATTCGTTGGCTGATAAGAATCAATTTTGTGGAAAGAAATGTGGACGGTCAGTGCAAGATCAAATTGAGAGAAAAGATTAAAGACATCAAAACTGGTTTACTGACACAGGGAAGACTGAAACAATAATGAGAAAGATATCCAAAAGGTAATTCTTCCATTCACAAGAAATAATAAGAGAGAACTCGAATATTTTATTGCTTAATTAATCTAAGATTGCTCGATTACATTACTTATATGAAAGACCCAAAATCCAATTCAAAATCAACTAAAGTGGCAAAAAAAAAAGAAAAAAAAAAAACAAACAAACAAATTCCAAAAAGATTATATTTGGCAAAAATAGAATGGTTAAACAAACCTTACTAGAACATTCCCAGCATTATCGACAAAAATTTCTAAAACTCTAGAAATAGGGAGAAGGGACGAAAATAGAAATTTTCTTAAAATCTCAATTTTAACTCTCAAGATGAGTGAAACAGACGTTCGTGACCTGTTAAGTAGGTTAGTTGACCCCGGAAACGTGTTTCGTGATGATGCCTAGATCAAAAGTTACAGCTATTTTACGATCAACATTTCAAACAACAATTTCTCCATATTCGGAATGAATCTCTTCAAACCAGACATGCCTAGGACTCAGTTACATCATGCTCTACTTAGAACTAGGTTTAGTTTTGATGAACTACTTCTGCTTTCGTTTAAGTTTCTTTTGATCTAGCCGTGCTAAGAGTGCATGTCCTACATTATTTACACATAATAAAATTGAAACAACAACCTATTTGTGCTGGCTATGATATAGTCAGATTAGACTGAAACTGAATGTTTCCAAGTCCTGATCTTAAAACCACAAGTGGGAAGTAATAATCTCTAGAGTCGGCCATTGGTTTCGCCACGAGGGTGAGTGGATAATCATGAAAGTAAAAGCCATACAAATTTGAGGCTGCCCAAAGAAGTTAACCTTCTGCAGCAGCAGCTGAAATACAGTAGGTTTACTTCATTTGGCTGCACACAACCCATGTATATTGGTCTATGGTGTTTTAGTTCTTCAATTCTGTTGCCAGAGACACTTATTAAGTTATGCTTGTATTCTTTTTTCCCTTTTACTTTTTGCTTAAATAGGGCTAGAAAGTAGTCTACAATAAAGCAGATGCAGTTAACCAACATAACAAATTGCAATGAATTTATCTTTAAAATTAAACACCCGAATTGAAAGGAATTTGGTATAATATGCCCAATTTACACAATAGATAAATGGTCAACAAATAAAATGAAAATGCAACTGAACTAGATAGAATATAACCCGAAAGCTATGCAAGCACCTGGCATAAAAAAAACTAATGTTAGACTAAACCAACCCAATAAGTTAGCATTTAAAGGGGAAAGAAAAAGGAATAAAAAGAAAAGCAATCAGTGTCTACCATATGATCTTTAAAATTAAACACCCGAATTGAAAGGAATTTGGTATAATATGCCCAATTTACACAATAGATAAATGGTCAACAAATAAAATGAAAATGCAACTGAACTAGATAGAATATAACCCGAAAGCTATGCAAGCACCTGGCGTAAAAAAAACTAATGTTAGACTAAACCAACCCAATAAGTTAGCATTTAAAGGGGAAAGAAAAAGGAATAAAAAGAAAAGCAATCAGTGTCTACCATATGACTGAAGTGACGATTTGATTCATTTCAAAGTTTTTAGATTGCCAACAAACTGCGTTAAGTGTCTTGCCTATATTTTCTCTCAGGAGTCAAGGACATGTTAGAGAGGGATGTGAGATGCAAGCAACAATTTATACCATCCATCCATCCTATTGAAGGAGTCATAAATGCAAGAAAGGACATGACGATGACGATCACCGTCTTCTTCAAATGATAAACACCTTAAATTCACAAGGCTCTTTTGAATCTATAAGAAGAGATTCTTGAATTGACGAGAGAAATAAAAATAATAATAATAAATTTTATTAAATGCTATATAAAATAAATGAGTTTTTATGCTTAGATACTCTTAAGTAAACCATAAGACGTTATTAGGAGAAACCTAAACAAATAAGGAAACAAAAAACTAAAAAACGCGCAAGTTTCTATTGTTCGTCTATCGATCAATCGATCGATATATGGTGCAAAATTTCCAGATATCAAAACCCAAAAAGCATATTTGTCTCAATCGACGGTCGATCGATCAAACTAAGCAAAAAATTGTCTAGCAACCTTTTATTCTAAATTTAAAATTTTATCGATCGATTGACTCGATTGCTCTGCTTGATCAACCTTGATCAATCGAACTATGTTGAAATTTGTTGATTTCCTTCTTAGACTTCTTCTGGTTTATTTGTGATAGGCACATGCTTGCTCCACATCCTATATCAGATCCCCTCTACTTAAATTTTTTTAAAAAATCATCGAGTTATTCTCCGATTCTAGTTCATGATACTCGTACAGGTCTGCCACATTGAATGTGTGTGAGATCCCTACGTCATCAGGAAGATCAACGACATAGGCATTGACATTTATCTTACAAAGTATAGGTACCGACCCGATCTTCTTCTTCAGCTTGTTATATGTCTCAGTCGAAAATCTCTTCTTGCATAGGTGAACCATAACGTTATCGCCTATATTGAACACCTTCAGGCGCCGATGCATGTCAGCCTTTCCTTGTACTTGTCGTTAGATACTTGCAACTTGGCCTGAACATCAACGTGTACACTTATGATTTGGTTTGCCATATGTTTTGCAGCAACGCTCACACATGACATCTTATCGAGAGTATGCTTAGGTACTCGTCTGTACATAACTTCAAACATGGACTTGCCAATAAAACGGTTTTGCATATTGTTGAACGTGAATTTTTCCTGAGCTAAGGCAAAATCCTACTGTTTGGGCTTATCACCCTACATGCATCGTATAAGGTTCTTGAGTGTAAGATTCACCACCTTAGTTTATCCATCTGTCTGTAGATGATATGCACTGTTGAACTATAACTTGTTTTCTAATCGCCTCCACAAAGTCCTCTAAAAGTATGAAACTTAGTGTTATGATTTGAGGTAATAGATTTTGGAACTCCATGTAGTTGAACAACATCTCGGAAGAACAAATTTGCGGCATGTGTAGCGTTGAGAGTTTTCTTAACACTGAATCCATTCCACGCTGGGTCCGCGAGAGAATTTGTTAACCACTATAAACACTGAATCCATTCCACACTGGGTCCACGGGAGACCTAACACAAAGTTCATAGACAAATTCTCCCAAGGGCTGTCATAGACAAGCAATGAAGTGTATAGGCTCGTGTTTTGTGACCGCCCCTTTGATGCCTGACACATATCACATCGTTGCACTACTTTTCTCACATCTCGTTTCAGTTGTGGCTAATAGTAACACTCCTTCAAGAGAGCTATTATCTTGTCTTGCCTTAGGTGACCGCTGGGGCTACCTACATGTAGCTCTTGGAAGTCATGCTCTCGCAACGAACTTTGTGGAATGCACAACTAACTTTCTTTGAAAAGAAAATCATCCTTAATATGGAGGTCACTGGACCGACCCTCTTGACATCTAATCCACGCGTCCTTGAAGTCGCCATCTTCGGCATATAGGCCCGTGGGGTACTCAAACTTGACTACCTTATTGCTCATGGTGATCAATAAGGCTACACGTTGGCTAAGAGCATCAACCATCTTGTTCTGCTGCCCAGCCTTATGCTTCAGCATGAATGTGAATTCTTGCAAGAAAGAAATTCACATAGCATGCACATAGTTAACGTTAGTTTGATTGTTAATAAACTTGAGGGCCTGATGGTCTGTATAGAGTACAAACTCTCGCTAAATCAAGTGATACCTCTAATGCCACAAGGCCTGAACCACTGCATACAATTCTAGCTCATATGTCAACTATTTCTTATGAGCATTGCTAAGTTTCTCATTGTAGAAGGCCACCAGTTTGCCCTTTTGAGATAACACACCCCTAATGCCAATATATGAAGCATCGCATTCAACTTCAAATAATTTATCAAAGCAGGAGAATACGAGGACTGAAGTAGTGGACAACATCTTCTTAATTATTATAGTAAAACTTCTGTCGGCCTCATCAGTCCACTGAAAATGTTCTTTCTTCATGTAATTGGTGATCGATGTCACGATGATACTGAAGTTCCTCATGAACCGACGATAGAAAGCCGTCAATCCGTGAAAACTTTACACTTCATGAATGTTCGTTGGAACCCGGCCATTCTCTGATGACTTTCACATTCTTGTCATCCACATGGATGCATGTGGATGTCATGACAAAGCCCGAAAACAACAAACTTTGTGTAAAAAATTTGCACTTCTTCAGATTGAGGTACAACTTGTTCTCTACGAGCACTTGAAGCACCTGTTTGAGATGTTCCACATGGCATGCTTTGTCTTGACTGTATATCAAGATGTTGTCAAAATAAACCACCACGAATCGACTAATGAATGGTTTTAGAACTTGGTTCATCACTCTCATAAATGCATTAGGTGCATTTGAGAGTCCGAATGGCATGACCAACCATTCATACAGACCCTCCTTGGTCTTAAATTTTGTCTTCCACTCATCGTTAGATTGAATACGGATCTGATGGTAGCCACTCCTCATATCCAGTTCGGAAACCAATTTTGCCCCCTCTAGCATATCCAACATATCGTCCACCTATAGTATATGAAATATGTATTTTACAATTATTTTATTTATTGCATAGATATTAATATACATGTGCCAAATTCCATCATTTTTAGGTTTCAATAAAGCCGATACGACACATGTACTCATACTTTCTCGCACTAGACTCTTACAGATCAATTCCTCCACTTGCCCTTGTAAAATATCACACTCTTTCAGACTTATTTGATAATGAAGGAGATTGTGAAAGATAGCCCTTGAGACAAGGTTGATATTGTACTGAATATCCCACATGAGAGGCAACTTATCAGAAAGTTAATCAGGCTAGATTGCCTTAAATTTTTACAACAATGGTTTCAGTTTCTTGGGAATAATCGTGGGCTCTACCTCTTCATCCTTTACAATTAACGCATAGACTTATCCCGTCTCCTTGGATTCCTTTACAAATTCATGTATGGCTAGGAGAGAAAATGCCTCTCTACTTTGAAAGTCACGAATTGATCATCTGGGTCCATGGGGTGAGTATGTTTTTTCGACTATCCTTGACAAGAATATATACATTATCTCGTCTTTTATGAGTGACTTCATAGTTTGATTGCCAAGGCTGACCGAGTAATATGTGACAAGCCTTTATGTTAACTATGTCACATACTACTTGGTCCTTATAATGTTTACTAATTGAAAGAGAGATAATGCATTGTTCAGTTACCTTCATCCCACTGTCCTTATTAATTCAGCCGATTGTGTATGGGGAGGAACGTCTTTCCATTTTTAGCTGCAACTTTTCCACCATGACCTTAGAGATGATATTCTTATTGCTTCCACTTACTATGATCACATCATAAACTTTTTGATTCACCGTACACTTTGTTTGAAAGATGTTATGTCATTATTAGTATACCTCATTCTTTATCGTTTACAATAGTTCTCTCACTATTAGGGCCTCAACGTGATCTTACATAACCCAATATGCTTCATCTGCTTCATCACCACAGCTAGGGGTGTACATTGAGTCGAACCGAGTCGAGCTGGCCTCAGCTCGACTTGGCTTGGCCACTAGCTGACCTCAGCTCAAACTCGGCTCGGCTCGGTCCTCGAGCTTGACTGGCCAGCTCGGCTCGGTTCGGTTAGCAGCTCGGGCCAGCTCGGGTTGAGTTCGAGCCGAGTTCTCGATTGAAGCATTTCCACAAACACCTGCACTACACCTTCAAAATCCCTTTGTATGTGAAACAGAAGCAATGGTAGGTATTTTATCAAACACCTTCTAAGCAACATAAAAACCAAGAAAAAAATGATATTTGTTTCATGTACATACCTTCCTTGCCACCAGCCACACTTCGTTGAGTCATTTTATCAAACACTTGGTGAGCAACATCAATGGCAAAGTAATCGAGTCACCGAACTGGTTCGATCCGAGTTCGATTCGAGCTGGATTCGATCTGAGTCTAGTCGAGCTGGGGCCTGCTCGAACTCATTTTCGAGCTAAAAAAAATTAGCTCGACTCGGCTCGAACTCAGCTTCAAACTAAGTCGAATCGAGCTTTTTCGAGTTGAGTCAAGCGAGCTAACCGAGCTAGCTCGGTTCGTTACACCCTTATCTATAGCGTTTTTTGCCTCATTAACATCCAGGTCTTTTTCTGCAACGCTTCCATCATTAATGACGAGGTTATCCACTTACCTCTGAAGATAAGTGTTTGATGGGTGATCCGTTGGCCACATCGATAACAATGGTCTGGCCTTGGCCGACCGTAGGGGTTTGGGATTCTGCTCGGACCAACAACAATGGTCGTGGCCCTTTGGGGTCTCACTTGCCTGCTTTCCGACTCTCGATTTGCAAGTGTAGGAGGTTGAGGATACCCCCTATAAGTTCTTTTTCCTTGGTCAGTGGTGCTCCCTACAAAGGACCTACAGTGGCTAACCTATTAGCAGAATAAGCCCGTGTGTTGGATTGCTCAAGCTATGCTTTTGCTCGGGTGGCCAACTTGATTGCTTCATTCATTATCAACACAGGTTGCATCTGGACCCGATCCTGTATCGCAACACGCAAACCATTGTTGAATTATGCGACTTGCTTCGATTCAGTCTCAACTAAATTATTTTGCGCTGCCAAATGGTAAAACTCTTCTGCGTAATCTCTTACTGTTCGACTACCCTACTAGCAATTTTGGTATTGTTGGAACAATACTTGATTGTAATCATTACAGAGGAATCACGCACTCATTAGTTGTTTTATCTGCTGCCATGTGTAGATTGGTGCATTCATCTGCCTCGTTCGCATGAGTTGAAGTTGCACCCACCAAGCCGAAGCTTCGCCCTTTAACTTGTAAGCCACAAGTTTAACCTTCTTCTCTCCAGGAGATGTCCTTGTAGTTGAAAAAATTCGACTTCAAGTAGCCAATCGAGGAAGCCCTTGATGTAGAGTTGGTCGTTAAAATTGGAATGATCGACTTTCATCTTGAATTCTCTATCTGTCCGATCTACCCGATTGCTACCTCGACCGGGGTGTTGGAAGATTATGTCATTGATCTCTTCATCTGTGGATCCTACATCCTCAAGTACGATCCTGCGATTCACTGTTAGCATCGCCTCACAATAAGCAAGATTGTGAATTCCAGTGCCTACGAGAGGTGGATTATCGCCACGAACATGGAGTTGCCCTAAGGCCTCCGTCATGCGATCTAGAGCAGCCTTCAACTCTTGCATGACTTACCAATTCTCCCACTGCACCACCTTGAAAACCACTGCTATTAAAGGATAATTTCATGGAGCATCGTCCGTAAGATTGTTGTCCAATCCGTTGTTAGAAGCTATCGATCTGAGGAGAAAACTCGCTCTAATACTAAATTGATGCAAGGAAGGACGTGACGAGGACGATCACTGTCTTCCTCAAATGATAAATGCCTTGAATCTACAAGGCTCTCTTTAATCAACAAGCATAGATTTTCGAATCCATGAGAGAAACAAAGAAAATTTGAGAAATTTTATTAAAAGCTATCTAAAATAAACGAGTTTGCATGCTTAAATACTCTTAAACAAACTCTAAGATGCAATTAGGAGAGACCTAAAGAAATAAGGAAATAAAAATTGAAAAACGCACAAGTTTTTGCTGTCCTTCAATTGATCAATTGGAATGACACAAAACATCCAGAGACTAAAACTCAAAAAATTGTATCTGTCCCGATGGATTGACTTGATCCATCGATCTTTTGAACTAAGCAAAAAAGTGTCCAACAAGCTTTTCTTCTAAATTTGAATTTTCATTAATTTCTTCTAAATTTGAATTTCCATCAATCGATCAATTGACTCAATTGGTTTGCTCAATCGACCTTGATCAATCGAACTATATTGAAATTTGTTGATTTCCTTATTAGACTTATTACAGTTTATTTGTGATAAGCACATGCTTGCTCAATGTCATATACATTAGTTATTGTGGAGTTAAATGTCGACTGTTTCACAAGTTTTCTCAACCATCATTTGCAGAAAAAAAAAAAAAGAAAAGAAAAAGAAAGATTGAACACTTATCATTGGTTCAATCTTTTGGGCACCAGTAACCTGAGTTGGATCCCACATATCATGCTGGTGTGTCATCACAATGGGATCTTATAAGTGTTCAAAAGACTAGTATCATTGAAACTGATTCAAACACCTGCGACACGCATTGTGAATGGTCTCTGAATGAGCGGGTCAGGGGCAGTCAAGTAGTGATCCTTAAATTTGAATTATCTTACCTCCAGCGAAATAATCCATGGGTCTCGATAGACTGACTATACAATGTACAAACTGATAATATTTATATAGCTGTCCCCTTTCAATTTGTATTGGTATGGCCCATGTTTCAATTATCCAAAAAGAATAACGTTTTTATGACCGGCCCGACTAGACATAAGGGCACCAGTCCTCTATATAGGAAAATTTCAACACTTAAGTTGGTTGTAAGAAAAGTGACAACCTCTAGAATTAGGGGTGTACATCCAGTCGAACTGAGTCGAGCTGGCCTCAGCTCGACTCGGCTTGGCCACTACCTGACCCCACCTCGAACTTGGCTCAGCTTGGTCCTTGAGCCTGACTGGCCAGCTCGGCTCGGTTCGATCAACAGCTTAGGCCACTTCGAGCCGAGTTCACCTATGCAACATTTTCGCAAACACGTGAACTATACCTTCAAAATCTCGTTGTATGTAAAACAACAACAATGGTTTTACTGGTATTTTATCAAACACCTTTTAAGCAACATAAAAATCAGGGAAAAAATGGTATTTGTTTCATATACATATCTTCCTTGACACCAACTACACTTGGTTGAGTCATTTCATCAAACACTTGGTGAGCAACATCAATATCAAAGTAATCGAGTCACCGAATTGGTTTGATCCGAGTCGAGTTGAGCTGGGGCAGCTCGAACTCATTTTCGAGCTAAAAAAATCAGCTCGACTTGGCTTGAACTCAGCTTTGAACCGAGTTGAATGAGCTTTTTCGAGTCGAGTCAAGCAAGCTAGCTAGGTTCGTGTACACCCCTAACTAGAATCTTCCAATATAGCCCTAAATGCAAAGAAAAGGCCAATGAGAAATCCATTGTAGGGCCCATTATACCGATAGTTGGGATCACTCAACCATGGGCCTGACTTGTATACATTAATAGAGGAGTTATTTGATGCCTTGTCATAGCATGACTATACAAATGCATGGACACAGTTACTGTACCCACCATATGCGTACATCAATTCAAACTGTTCAAGTAGTGGACCATACTGCAGATGAGCATATGCCCAAAAAATCACAACCAGCAATTTTTGACTATCCGATTGATGGTCATGAAATGATTGGTTAAAATGGAAAAAGAGAAAAAAAAACAAGAGTAAAAGTTTTGAATCCAATAAGAAGCAGATTAACCAGAAGATAGGATCATCCAAGCCATCTGATTTTTGCATTATCTTCCGGCAAGTTCATGCCAGTTTATGTTGAGGAATGTAAAAGCAACGATAACCATGGGGTCTTCAAGTGCCATTAGTTTTCAAGGATGGTGGAGATGATCAACGGTTGTTTACTGATTCCATCCAGAATCTCCTGTATAACTATCATGAAAAATACACTCAGATCCATAGCTCAAGTGGACTGAGTGAAAGATGCCTTGTCTCAACACTGAGGTCTTGATATCAATTTCCTAGTAGGGGTGGCTAACAGTGAAGTGTTAACTTACAGTGAGCGTACTAACAAGCTAACCAAAAAAAAAAAAAAAAACTATCAAGAAAAATGTCTCGTGAGCAGAAGCTATAGTAAGAAAGAAAATTAGTTGTTTTTCTTTAAAACCAACTCCAACTTGAAAGTAAGATTGTTGCAAATTTCACAATCTTGTGTTTTCGCATGGGTTTCTATTGAAACAATGATAGCAGCATCTCTACTAACTTTAACTTTGGACCTTTCAATCATGTGATAACATATAAAATGTCCATTCATGTTGATAAAAAAAGATTCCCAAAACAAATATTTAATACATGCATATTTAGATATTATAATGTATGATTAATTATACCAGCAAGAAATTTGGTAGTTAGTTTCATTAATTAATTTGCAAATATATTTTTTTTTTCATCCGCTCAAGAAAATGCTAAAATAAGGCACTTGAAGAGATGAATGTGTAGTAGGTGCGAAAGATCTCGCTCATTGATCAATGTGGTCACCGGGCCACATTGTCAGTCTCTGATGGTGGTATTACTCCTGTGGAGTATCACTTATTTTCTTTGTCGGAGACTGATTTTGTCTCTTCCTGTGAAAGCGATAGCAACACGAAAGAGGTAAACCTAAAAAGAAGCAGAGAATCCAAATCTACAGTGTGAGAGACAGATGCAACCATCCATCCGTGGTGGACCGGATATGGAGTTTTAGCGTCTTCCATCCGATTCTTCTACGACCGTTGGTTGAGAGTTGGTGACCCTCTCTCTCTCTCTCTATCTATCTATTATGATATGCTTGGATTTACAGCATTTGTGAAAACCCATCCTCAGCTCTCCTCCCCTCAGTCAAGCATTCTTAAATGTCGTTTGCTGCTGGAAATCCATGGAAATCTGTATTGATTTTTATCTTCTTCTCTCTCTTGGGTGTTTCTGCTGTCGATAGGTTGTTGAGCAGCAGCAGCACTAGCAGCATTGACTTTTTTGCTAGGTCCATCTTCTATCTGATTGATTCACTGTTAATTAACTAAAAATAGAATTAGTTGATTGAAAAAGAAAAATGAATAAACAGGTGGAGTAAAGAGGCAGTCAAGGGTGGACTTGGGAGCTTTGTCAGTGGGAGGATGAGCAAGGACGCCATTTCCATAAGTGTAAACATGGCATTTGGAGGCCTGTCAAGGAGGAATTCACCTTCCAACAAAATTCAGTTCCTTTTAACAGCTGCCATGCTTCCACCATCGTTGAGGTTTCTTCTTTTCTCTATTCAACTTTTTCTTGATTACATCCATATCACTATTATGTTTATGTTGGTCTTTTTTGTGCAGGTTGAAAAAGATCATCTTCTAGTTGCCTACTTTGGAGGTAGTTCAGAGGGTGCACCTGATGTCAAGATTTGGTTACAGAGATACAAGGTGAGAGAGTAAAATCATTCGATACTCTGTCGTAACTCGTAAGAATCGAGAGTCGTTCGTTCACACGTTGTTATTTACAATTAATTAAATATTTGGTCATACTTAATCAACTGACCAATTGATTAGGAGATGTGGAACATCATTCCGTTTTGTGTTGAAAAAAAGAAGAAAGAGGAGATTTGGGGAATGATGATTGCTTGCCCCATGATTTGCCTGAGGCAAACTTGTTAGGTTGCATTTCAGGTTATATTTTGAGTGAAATGCACCCTTTCCTGCTTCGAACTTAAAATATGAAGGTTTGCAAATTAATGAGGTACTTATCTCACCTGTATGAGTTAAGAGATTGCAAACCAGAGTCCCTATTAAATTTTCTGTTACTTTATCAATAGAGTGTGTGGGAGTGTTTGTAATCCACATGCCACCAATTAATTTCTTTTAACAATGGCAATTTTGATTATTATTTTTTCATTATTAGGCTCTAAAATCCCAACTTTCTATATTCACAATGCGACACCTTTTTTTTTTTTTTTTTTTTTTTTTTTAATTTTAAACTTGTATAAAATCAGTATTCATCATCATCATCATCATCTTCTTCTTCTTCTTCTTCTTCTTCTTCTAAGGCTTATCCCAAGTAATTGGAAAACCAGTATTCATAAAAAGAATTAGAGCTAGGTGGATGAAGTGGAAATGTGCATCTAGAATTATTCTATGATTGTTGCTTACCAATCAAATCGAAGGGAAGATTTTATAGGGTAACTATAAGACTGGCCATGCTTTATGGCACATAATGTTGGATAGTCAAGGAACAACATGTTCATCATATGAGTGTAGCTGAAATGAGGATGTTAATATGGATGAAGGGCAAGACTAGGAAGGATAGAATTACAAATGATGCATTTGAGGGAACTTAGGAGTAGCTGAAATGAGGATGTTAATATGGATGAAGGGCAATAGAGACCAAGAACTGCCCTAAGAAATTGCTTCAAGTTGAAGGCTCTAAAAGGGAAAGGGGAAGGCCTAAAAGGTTGTGGGTAGATGCAGTGAGAAAAGATTTTGATGACGTGTGATAGGGTCCTTGATAGGGGGGAATGGTGGAATAGGATTTTTGTAGCCAACCCCAATTAGTTGGTATAATGCTTAGATGATAATGATGATGATGGTCAAATAACTAAACAGATTGTTAAACTCATGCGAACCACATCGCAGACTTTATTGAGTCACGAAGTGAACCCAACCTTTTGATCATGCAAGTTCACCATGGTCTCATTCACTCCCAAGTTCACAGTAACATACGATGAACTGCCAACCGATTCAATAAACTACATAGCTAGTTTAGGGTATTTTCTTTTGATTTCACAAGGTATGGTACGAACATTCAATGACATGATAACAGATTTAATGACGGGACACAAGGCGAGGTCAATTTGCTATCTTTACTTCTTATTTAGTAGAAAATAAGAAGTGTTGCTCACAAAGAAAAGAACAAAAGAAAATCAGAAATGTTTCATGATGGCTTCCCAATGATGTGCATGTGTATGAAATGGCCTGTAGGATACTAGTCGTTTGACCTTTAATGGGCAGCATGCATAATCCTTTGTGCTTTTGTTCATCAGCATGAGAAACCTAAAATACATATGCTTGTACTGAAAGATTTCAACCACAATCTTCATGGATAGAAGCATTAACTGAGTGTTCTCTAGAATCATTAGATCGTTGATGTTTTTTATAACCTTTTCCAGCTTAATGCATCTACAACCTAAACATCCATCAAATTGAGCTTTCTATAGTATTGAAATTTACTATTTGATATGAAAATGGATAGAAGTTTTTTGATGTTAAAATGGAAATTTTCTTGTCCCATTTGTTTCCAATGTAGAGCCTTGTAAAAAGGAAACTTTAGCGTAAAAAAATAAAAATGACCTGTGCAGGATGGTTGTTGGCATGACCCCGAGGCAGTTGATGAAGAACCTGGTGTTCCAATGTGGAATCCAGTTTTATTTAAGCTTCCTTCCAATGAGTTGCTCCTTTTCTACAAAATTGGCCAAGAGGTCCAAAAGTGAGTTCTTGACTCTTCAATAAATTCTTAGCTCATGTTTCATCTGTTTGATATTCTCCATGTGATGAAATAGCCATCTTGAATTGGCTTTTAATATGCGATCCAAATTTCCCCACTCATTCTTCGATGCATGTCACTATCAATCTTATCATCATTAGTTTCAGGATGAAATTTCAAATGAGATGTTTGCTTTTAATTGCTTATTGCCTCATAATTTCAACTTTTACCAGTGTTCCCATCATCGAATTCAGATCGTAAATCTCAATGTGGGTCAAATCCAATCACAAATCATATCAAATATCTTAAGATTCATTCTAAATAGTTTAGAATATTTACAAAGAAAACAATCCAGAAGATCAGGAAAATATGTTCGTAAATATTTATTTTACATCCACATCTGTCATTTAGATATTAATTAATGAACTCAATTGTGTGATGAGTGATCAAGTCAATCCAAATGGGGAAATCAATTCATGGTTTCCAAAAAGCAAGTTGATTAATAATGAAACATTTTGATGCGCATCAAGCATCTTGAACATCAATACCAGACGTATTTAGTATCTTCATTGCCATCCTCCTTGTTCAGTTGCATTGCACATAAGATTCATTCTGTTATTTGGCTTGGTGATGCAATGCTTGCAAGTAATATTAACTTCTTACCTCTTTTCTTAAGACTAAAGGTTATGGTTGTCGTTGTCATCATCTTCTGCTAAGTTGTAATCCCCACTAATTGAGGTTAGCTACATGAATCCTTTTATGCCATTCTACTTTGTCAAGGGCAATAACTTCAGTTAGATCATAGGTCATTGTCTTTTCTTACTATCTCCACCCATGTCCTTTCAGGTCTTCCCCTTGCCCTTTTAGAGCCTTAAATTTGCACCAATTTACTTAATGATTATAGTAACAATAGAAACGGAATAATGCAATAATTTGGCTTTCTCAGAAATCATGATTTTCAATCATTGCCACTAAAATTCTGGTCGTCTAGGCCTTTCGAGAGGCACTCCATATGCAAACATGGCATCCTACGATCACTCTCTACATGGCATCATGTCCCATCATTATGGCATGCCATGGTACACTTATGTGGCGTTGCCACAAAGCCGTCTCTGAGGTCACTCTCTAGTCCCTACATATGCCCCATCATTTTGGAATACTACATGCCATGACTATGAGAGTATCTCACCATTGACCTTTTACACGATATTCCATGTGACACGTGTGTGCCACAGCCTGAACATTTAAAAAGGCTATTCCATGGACTTGGCCATTTTTGGCTTCCCTTGTACATTAGACTGGTCATTCGGCCCACCTACCCAACCCGACAATTAGTTGATCTGGGTCCAAAATTTAGATCCATGGGGTAGTTCCAAAAGCTCAATCCTAATTTTAAAATGGATCCGGGTCCTCTTAAAATCAACCAAACCGACACGATCTAGACAATTTTTACATGTGTCCAATTCAGGTCATATTAAAATAGACCCCTCCTAGACTTGGACCCGACCCAAACCTAAGAAAAGTAGCGAATTGAGCATGTTGGTTTTTCTTTTGGGCTAGACTACAAAAATGGTTCACCACCTCTTTCTAAAACGCGGTTACCCATCCACTGCTTATGGCAATTTGTGTTAGGATCTATAGAGCCTGATCATCAGAGGTGTACTATTCATGTAACCAACACTTTCTTGCTTGAGGGTCCGGGGGCACACCTCTAGTCTATACGGCAATTTCATAATTTCACATGGAGTTTTATGTAAACCCTAGTTCATTTGGGGTAATATATATTTTGTTGAGAGAGAGAGAGTAGTAGTCATTGTATTGAGAGCTGCTTCGTTGTTTTTTTGGTTGCCTTTGAGCATAGTTGATTACAAAAATAATGCCTATTGCGCTATGTAGTGAGTTGCCTTGTAGCTGTTCAGGATATTGCAAAATAACAGGCTTTTTATTCATCTACTTTGATCAGACCTTATATATCATGTGCATATAGATGTTCCTAGTTTTCTGAGATGTTCGTTGCACAATAAGGTTCTGTTTGGTAGATGCCTAAAAACGAGTTCATCTCATTTTAGTTAACAGTAAGTATGTATAGAGATCATCTCTAATGCATAATGAGTTCAGGTTAAGTGTAATTATGCGTCAGAGATCAAGATCTCTAATATATAATTACTTTTAAGTAAAATGAGATGAACTCAATTTTAGGCGTCTACCAAACAGGGCCTTTAGTTACTGTTTAACCTATACTTTTTATTGGTTGTAATTGCTGGTGGAACATCGAACTTTAGGTGGAGTGGATGTATGAAACGGTCATTTGATGGTGGTATAACTTGGTCAGATAGAGAACAACTTCCGCCTGGTATATTAGGACCAATAAAGAATAAGGTATGGCACTAATTCATTTTGGCTGTATTAGAAATAGTCATACTGAATATTAGCCATGTGACAAACATATCATTTCTTTGTTTCTCAGCCTATCTTGCTGAATAATGGCCACCTGCTTTGCGGGTCATCTGTAGAAAGCTGGAATTCTTGGGGTGCATGGATGGAGGTAATTTAAATACAACAAAATTCTTTTGGTGGCTAGCATTTTTCTGATTGTAAAAGGAAAAAGAAAAAAAGGAAAAAGAAAAAGAATAAATGCGAGTTGCATTGTAGCTGATATTTGATGTTTCCATGTCTTTTGACTTGCATGGTACAGGTTACAACAGATTCTGGACATTCATGGAAGAAGTATGGGCCGATATACGTCCAAGATGAACCTTTGAGTGTGATTCAACCTGTTCCTTATCAGACTGCGAATGGGACACTTCGCATTCTATTGCGATCAGTTGAAGCTATAGGCAGAATTTGTATGTCGGAATCCCTCGATGGGGGGTTGAGCTGGAGTTATGCAGAGCCTACGGAGCTTCCTAACCCAAATTCAGGTTGTCAGATTATCCTAACCTTAACTTGTGCATGGGAAAATGAATGCTTTGCGTCATTTTAATGTTTCAATGGTTAGCTTACTCTTTAAGGTGTATATACCAGGCATCGATGGAGTTAAGCTCAATGATGGCTATCTCCTACTTGCGTACAACACAATTTCAAGAGGAGTGCTCAAAGTGGCTCTTTCAGCAGATGATGGTGATACTTGGTGCAACGTAATGACACTGGAGAATAATTTGGACATGGAATTTTCATATCCTGCTGTGATCCAGAGCAGTGATGGATTTGTCCACATCACATATACCTATAACAGGACCCAGATAAAGGTGATATGTTCTTAACTCAGCATATTTTTAAAGAGATCCTCCGACTGCACTAGTTACTTTTCCGAGTGTTCTCATCTGCAGGGCTTTTGAACATTTTGTCATTATTTATTTGCAGCATGTTGTACTCCAACCCAAAGAAATGTTGTGAGTGCCCTAGCTGCTGAAACTGTATGTGGTAAAGAAGCCAAATTTCCAACTGGACCATGTCAGAGAGCAAAAATTTACAGGTTGAAATGACATCCTTCCAGCAGGACTCGCTGAAATGAAGCAGATTCCAACTTTTGAGAAATAAATGGATATCGTTTCCAGTGACTTTATCAATCCATGGATTGATTGGATTAAGCAAATGGCTTTTCAATCAATAGAAATCTTCATGTACATACAGACTTATCACATGTTAAAGACTCTTGACTTGGACCTAGTTCTGCTTATTAGTAGGACATCAAAGTTCTCTCTCTCTCTCTCTCTCTCTCTCTCTCTCTCTGCATAGTGTTAATTGCTTTCAATAAAGTTTCCTGACGAGATTAGCCATTAAACAGTGTGGAACTTTTGAATATTCCAAATATATTGGAATGGCATATACAAAAATGGCCTTAAAAGTCTTAAATGGGCCAGGTCAGGCTAGTTGCAAGCCAAGCTGACAGGCCTTTATATAAGCTGGAGCCTAACCTGATTGACAAATGGGCTTGAATTTTTTTACCCCAAACCCAGCCCTTGGGAAAAAATGTCAGCTTAAGCTTGGTAGTAGGCCAGCCCCATGAAAGAAGCATCCAAATTTGGGAGAAACCTTGGGCAATCTCTTCCCTTTTCCATCTGATTAGAATTAAGAGTGTTTGTTTTCATTGAAACTATTCCATGGATATGGTAAACAAACACTAAATCCACAAGAAATCTTCATATGAAAATTTGTCTTTGGTTTGTGGTCGCTTAATTTTCGGTCAGCAGTTATAAATTGGTTCATTGACTTTCTTTTGAAAACTAATTTCCCATTTTTAGGGAAATGGCATGGAAATGGAAAACAAATTCTTAAGGGTTGTTTGGATGCCTGTAGAATTTGTAAACTATAATTGGATTACAGGCACAAAGTGTTTACAACCTATCTTATTTAGGGGTCGTTTGGCAGTGTGGATTGGAGGGGGTTTCAAATCCCCTTGGTTGTTTGGAGCATAAAGTAACTGGGGGTTGCAAATCCAGGGGGTTTCTAATCCCCTCTTTGAGGGGGTTTGCAATCCACGGTGAGAGCTTGGATTACACCTAAAATCATTTCAATAGTTGCATGTATCTCACTGTACACTATCATTCTATTGGGCACATGGCCCACTAATGATGATCAGCACCATTCAAACATTATCCATATTAATCAACTATTAAAAATCATTGGTTAGTCACTCAGACATGATCTTGTGCTTGCGGTAAGCAGGCTTATCACAACCATAGTGTCAAAAATTATATATCTCACTAATTAGAGATATTAAAGTTGATTTAGTAATTAAATTAAAACCCCTGTAAATATATCATGCATAGGTATTTTTGGATTAAAGTTGATTCACACTCCATGGTGCCAAACACACACTGTGAGGATTGCAAATCCAGGGGGTTTTCCATTATGGGGGTTCCGAATCTAGGGGGTTCCAAATCCACACTCCCAAACAGGCCCTTAGCTTTAAACTGTAATTTGTTTGCAAGTATACAGTTATTTGTGTTTGGATAACTTGTAAATTGTTTACAGCCTGTAATTAGGTATTCATGGCTGATAAAGCTTGGAAAGGTAAATCCCTATAAAATCTTCAAGTGATATATAAGGGCATCATTTAAAAGATCATTGAGTTAATCCTATATCAATAAAATCTGAGGTTGATCCTTGCACTAAATCAAGCATTAGATGGACCATAGAAGTGATTTCACTAATTCAAATGCCTTTCTATTAGGGGAAGTGGGTTTTCTAATTCAAATTCGCTTTTATTAGGAGAAATTACTAAATATAGACAATTAACCACAAAACACAGTAAGAAAAATATAGTTAACTATAAGTTTTCAATAATTCAAATACAAAACTCTAAAAAACCCACATTTAGAATAAAAAATAAAAAAATCGTATTTGTTGGACTGGTAGAACACTTGCATTAGAAGTGCTATGGTGTCTTATACATGATCAGAACCTGCGAATAATATTGGACTGGTAGAACACTTACACAGAGGTAGTGGTTTGATGCATATTTCATATACATGGTCAAAATAAGTCTAGCCATATGAGCAGTCTGTGTCTCATTTGTAAGTTCCAATGTCACTATAAAATAAAACAAAGTGCGAGAGCATTGCTAAATATAAATTTATTTGCGGCTTAACATTTTAAGATGACTGAGCAAATCTATAACTGAAAAAAATACTTGACAAATGAACAATCCGCATCTATATAAAATGCATAACACATAAAAGGCAACATAGAAAGGTGTAGATTAGAATGACTAATGCAAGATGAAACAAAAAAGGGGCCCATTTCTAATGATCTGGAGATATAGATGACTGGCTTGAAAAGGTGATTCCATGAAAATTTTAAAAAAGAAGAGAGAATAGGCATCCGTAAATGCATAACCAGCAAAAGATTGAAGGTATACAAGTGGACAAAAACAAAAATATGAATAATTTGATCACGAGTCTTTCCAAAAGCAAAACAGCCCATCAAGATGAGAGAGAGAGAGAGAGAGCTAATTGGAAGGGGAGATGGTGTATAAAGGCAGGAATTTGAAATAAATAGTTGTTTGCATGAATTTCAATTGCAAGTAAATGTAAACATGGTTTTAAGTTTCAATTTACAGCTAAAAGCTGTAATTTTTTTAAAGCCTGTAAAGCCCTTAAAGGCAATTTCAGGCATCCAATTCCAAGCAGACCCTATTAATCCAATCTCCTGTAATTCATTTACAGTCATTTTTATGCTTTGCAAACAACATTGAAATAGGATTCTGCATTTTTTTTTTTCCATTTCAAATGTACCGCACAAAAACAAACAGGCCCTAAAATGCATCATTCTTCTACTTTCTCATAATGAGATGGGATCTTATGATTAACTCAAACCGAAACAGCATAAGTAATTTGCGGGGTACTGAATTACTACTGATTTGAGATTGTTTCTTCATGGTTTCTTAATATGAAACTTTATTGTAGGGTTTACGAAGTTCCATCATTTAATTTGATTTATTTATGGATTAGAAAGGCCCAAACATAACTGAATTGCAATCATTAGTTCAAAGAAATGGAAATGATCAAATAGCAGTTACATTAAGTAATACTCTTGAAATATTGGGCTCCAAATTACCATTATATTACATGACCTTTTTCTTCATTTTTCTCATGACAATTTGAGCTTCTTTTCTCTTCTTTCCTTTCCTTTTGACAAACTAGTCAGTGCAATTCTTGAATAAGATAATCTTATCACTCAATGGTGCATGAGAATGCTGAATCTTGTCTTATAGTAAGGGATTATTTGGATGTTGAAAAATGCCTGTAAATCATTTATAGGCTGTAAATTATTTACAGCTTTTAGTCCCATTTGATTTACAGCCTAAAAGCTATAAATGAAAAGATTTGCTCTCTGTTTACAGGACTTAAACAATTTACAGGCTATCAAAGAAAAACAATCATTTACCTATAAATCATTTACAGGCATCCAAATGACCCCTGTTGCTCAACATTACATCATTCATTTTTCTGGCTTTTTTTTTTTTTTAATAATAATAAAAAACAAAAAAAAAAACAAAAACAAAAAAACAAAAAAAACAGAACAGAGAAGACTGGAAGAAAAAAAGACCAAGATTTCTTTGATTGTCCATTATACTGAAAAGTAAGTGGGAAAGAAAAGCAGTCATTTGGTGATGGTAACAGACAGATAAAAACAAAGAAAACAGAGTACACTATCATCAACTATCGTGTAGTGTTTGATTTAGGTTCTTTGCTGGGTGACTTGTTCTTCGGGGATCCCTTCTCTCTTCCACTGGTTCTTATATCAGCCTTCAACACGTGCCCCTCGTTGGTAGACTTGCGACCCCGAACACGAGAAGCTATGGTGTTCATGCGTTCGCCCAAAGAAGTTGAAGCTTTCTTTGAAGATGAGATTTTGGCATTTGCAACAGATACCCTACGCTTTCGAGCATCCTCCGCTTGGGGGAAAGAAGCAACCTTATCAAACTCATCACTAAGCTTTCTAGCTCTCTTACGGGGAAGGGTGCCTCCATCAGGCACTTGCTCAAGGACAGAGGACGAGGAGGAGGTAGGCGTTGTTGCTGTTGAGTTGATCAGCTTCTTGTTTTGGGGTAGAGAATCTGTGGTATAGTGGCGGAGCTTTTGGATGCGGCCCTCGATCTTACCGAGGAGACGAGGGCGCTTGAAGTTGAGGCCGCCCATGGACCAGTGAGCCTCATTAGCCCAAGAAAGGAAGGGATGGAGGACGGGCAATGGGGGATCGACCCTCTCTCCATTGAGTTTAACGTCAGTGAAGAAGCGAGGCCTGGGCAAGCTGCTCCCATAGAACTTGCCTGGTTTCAATGCAACTACCATCTCTACCTTTTTCCCTTGCCTTCTTCTTCAATAGAAAAGGGAGAGACATAGAAGGAAAGAGACCGGGGGCTTTTTATATTACTAGGCAAGTTGGGGGGCGGAGGTGTACATTTGGCGGGGTTTTTTTGGCGCCAAGCGAAAGCCTAGGCGGTAAAACTTTTGTTTTTTGAAAAGATGCGGTGGCGGTAAAACTTTACTAGAAAGAGAATTTTGCAGATATTTACATCCCAAGTACAGTTTTCAATATTTCATTGGAGTACCTTCCGATTATATTTCCCCTAGCTTGGGTGGGCCCCATCGTGTTGTTTATGATAAATCCACCTTGCCCATAAGTTGAGTCACCCTATTCTGGGCGTAGGGTCAAACAGTCAGCTCATCCATGATTAAAGTGGACCACATGATTGGAAGCAGTCTATAGGGTAACTCACACCCTCCAAACTATTTCCCTTGATGTGTCCTACCTGAATCAAGCTTGCTTTTAAATATTTAGTCCTGGGCCTAAATTTTAGTGTGTTATGTAATGGTTGCAGTGAATTTTATAAAATAAGTTCAGTGGGCCTTATAAAATTCAAGGGTAGACATCTCTTTACTAACTTTTTCACTGGTAGGGCTCGCCGCATGTTAGCCCTTTTTTTTTTTTTTTTTTCTCCCAGTCTAACACAGCAATTACACACATCTAAGAATCGGAGTGAATTTCTTCACGCACATCACACTAGGTGGCATGTCTCTGCCGGACGATTATAATGTTTATATCATGTTTAGGTAAGGGTCGGATTTGGAAGAGAGCTGTCTCTATCTTATGGCATGTTTGGTCTGTGTATTAAAATGGTATTGAATTGTATTAGACAATAATTACATGTTTGGAAATACCATGCTATTTTAGCCATTCAATTCTATATTTGGGATAAAATTATTGTTACTGGAAAACACTGGATTAAGCAAAATCATGTTTGGTGGACTATGAAATTGTAATCAACGAACCAAATTTACAATAGATGTTGTTCACTTGTACACATATATAACCAGAATGTCAGGTGTAAATGGTATATGTAGATGGATGACATGGATAAATGCATGCACAATGTGAGGCCCACATGTGTAGTAAATTTCAAAATCCATAAAAATCCGGCATGGGACCAAATGTAATTCCTTCATGCTTAATCCTAACCTTTGTCGGATTCTTACTCTTGCTCTGGTGGTAGACTCTTAGGAGTTTCAACACCCAGTCAAGGGTTCGAGTACCCACGGGTGGTGAAAACCCACTATGGTGTGAGTGTGTGGGGGTGTGTGTGTTAAAAAAATAAAATAAAAAATCCTAACCTTTGTTGTCCTCCCCAAATGATGTAAGCGTCGGTGTACCACACACCAGCTATATAGTTAGTGTATTGACATTGGTAAGTTTTGTGGGTCCCATCATGAGGTATGTGTTATATCCAAACCGTCTATTCATTTGGTGAGCTCATCTTAAGGCTTGAACAGAAAAATAAGGCAGATCTAAAGATCAATGGGACCACACTACAAAAAAGCAGTGGGGGATTGAACGTCTACCATTGAAACCTTTTTGGGGGTCATAGATGTTTCGGATCGATATGAAATTTGTTTTTCCTTTTCATCCATGTATTTGTGACCTTATTAACAGATTGGATGGAAAATAAACGTTATGGTGGGCCCTATGAAATTTTTAACAGTGAAAATCACTATCCTCGTTGCTATTTTTGGTGTGGTCCATTTAGGCTTTGAAAATAATTTTTTTTTTCTAATGCTTTAAATTAATCTCAAAAAATAGATGAACTGGTGTAGATATAATAAATACATTAATATGAGGCCTATATAACTTTGATCTCTTTTGAACCATTCATACAACTTGGCCTGGTATCTACACCAGGTATATAGCTGGTGTGTGGTACACCAGCCAAGAATTTGAACCGGACCAAATATAATTCTATCATCCCTGATCCCATCTAATACCCTTCGCCAAACATTAGATTTTTACCAAGTCTTCTGTATTGATATTATAAAATCTGTTTCAACCATTAAATGTTATACCAAAATTTAGTCATGGTATCTAAAATCAAGTCCATCTGTCATTCAGATGGCACTTTAAGTGAAAAAAATTGGAGTGTGAGCTCACCCCATCCACTGTTTCTGGGCCTAACATACCGTGATGCACTGTAGTCATCTGAGCTTCACACATCACGGTTGCTTGGGTGCACCCTAGCCGCCTATGTTGTTGGCCACCCAACTTGTGGAAGTATTGAAAGGATGATTACTTAAATTAATGGTATAGCTTATTAAAAACTTTAAAAATTAATAATAATAAGAATGTAAATACCATGTTAACGAGGACTAATACGATATTTTGTAAAATTCCCATTAAGAAATAGCAAGAACCCGCTAAAAAACATATTCTTCCTTCTCTGTACACACGCCTATATGTGTCTATGGCACACTTGGGGAGAGTTAGGTGTGGCCCGGCCCTTACCCAAGACAGTGAAGCTCTTATTATGCGGTCCACATTATATTCTACTACCACGCCGTCCATCTGTTTTGCAAGATAGCAAAAACTGAACCGGATCCAATTCTAAGGTAGATTATACCATAAGAAACATTGGTGATTAATCATTAATGGGCCACATTGGTTTTGGATCAAGCTGATATTTTCTTTTCCCTTTATTCAGGTTTGCGTGACCTTATCAACAGGTGGATGGCAAATAAACATTAAGAAAACATTAAGGTAGATCTTAGGAAGTTTTTAATGGTAGAGCATCCAATCATAACTGTTTCCTATGATACAGTCCACCTATGAATTGTATCTACTTCATTTTAGGGTTCATGCATTAAAATTATCATCCAAAATAGATAGACGGCATGGATTTAGAATACATATATCAAGTTAGGTCCCATTATAAGGGCCACACCGTCTTTGGGTAAAGCCCTGCCGCACACAATCCACTCCCTGGCACTACCAGCTGGATCTGGGTACCCTGTCTGTTAAGCTGGCCGACAATGGAAGCGGATTGGCTGGTGTACCACACACCACCAACCTAGCTGGTGTGGGTACGTGTCGTTCGAAGATGGGAATCGGATTAGCTATTCACAGGTTGAATAGCTACACTAGCTACTGAAGTGACGTCACCAAGTTATGTGGGCCCCAACATGATGTATGTTCTTTATCCACATTGGAGAGATTATATTAGGGGGTGATACAAAGAATGAATCGGATCCAAAGCTAGAGAGGACCACACCACAGAAACAGTGGGGAGAGTCACGCCTACCATTAAAAAGTTCCAAAGGACCACAGAAATTTTCGATCAAGCTAATATTTGTGTTTTCCCTTCTTTCATGTCTACGTCAACACATGAACAGATTGGATCTCAAATAAACATCATGGTAGACCTTGGGAAGGTTTCAACGGTGGGAGTCACACTCCCCACTGTTTTCTGTAGTGGGGTCCATCCTAGCCTTGGATCTGCCTCATTCTTTGGACCATGTTCTAAAATGATCTCTGCAAATGTATGGACGGCGTGGATACAACACATACATCATGGTGGGGCCTACAGAACTTCAGGACGTCACTTCAGTACCGAATCTGGCTACTCAATCTGTCAGTATCAAATCCGCGTCCTCGAAGATGAGCTCCGGTTTGTACGAACGGTTCAAAGGAGATCAAAGTTAAATGGGCCCCAAAATGATGTATTTATTATATATACACAGTTAATACATTTGACAAGATTATTTTAGATCTTAATCCAAAAACTGAGTTATATATCCAAAGCTCAAGTTAACAGTGGGGACAATAATTCTCCTGTAGTACCCACTATAATATTTATTCTCAATTCAATCCGCTAATAAGGTCACACAGACGAAATGAAAAGGAAAAACAAATACGATGTTGATCCAAAATTTCAGTTATCCCCAAAATGGTCTCAATCACGGCTTTTTACAGTGTGGGCCAATTGATCTTTAGATCAGTGTTATTTTTTGGCTCAAGCCTTACTAGCCAAGTGGACGGGTGGTTTGGTATAACTCACACTTCATGATGGGACCAACAGAACTTGGTGACGTCAACACACAAGTCTCGGTGGTGTGTGGTACACCAGCTAATCACCAGTATGCTACTACCGTACTAAGTAAATTCTGCTGGTCCGAATGTATGTAACTTATCCACGCCATCCATCCGTTTTTACAACTCCTTTAAGAGTAGAGCTGGGCATCGGTGCGAGTCGGATCGGATTCGGTCCAACCCGATCAGATCCGAAATGGCAACTGCTTGACTCGAACTCGTTCCGATCCGGGGATCGAGTACGGGTCACCTGAATCGGACAGATTCGAAATTTGAATGGGCTGATCCGAGTCCGATTCCGACCCGTTGATAAAACTGAATCGGATCTGCGAACCAAACCTTAATCATATTTTTGTATTCAACGGCTAAAATTATACCTCAAAATGAATGAACGGCTTAGATAAAACATATACATCAAGGTGGCCCCACATAACTATGAGAAAAGTAAAGCTGGACGTGTACGTGCAGTGCACAGTACTTGCTTCTTTTCAGGCACGTCCGCGGACGTGACGTTACGAGCTGTATGGTTAGTGGTTAACAAGCCATATGAGTCTGACGGTGGGGTATGTGTTATATCCAAACCGTCCATTCATTTGGCGAGCTCGTCTTAGGGCTTGAGACTAAAAATAAGATAGATCTAATACCATGTGGACCACACAAATTGTTTAACGGTGAAAATTATTATCTGCTTCTATTTGTGGTGTGGTCCAGATGATCTTTGGATATTATTAATTTTTTGGAAAATGGTTTGTAATAGTCTCTAAAAAAATATGATCGGTGTAGATATAATAAATGCATCACTGTGGGGCCCATTTAACTTTGATATCCTTTGAATTGTTCGTACCACTTGGAGCTCGAGGAGCGTCCGTGCTCGTCTTGACGAGACAACCTACTGGCTACAGCTAATCTATTTTGTGTATGGTATATCACTAGATTACCATGTTATTGTACACCTAAATTTTATTGGGCCCAACCTTGAATGCATGTTATTTATCCACACCGTCCATTCGTTTTTGCATATCATTTTAGTGGTTGAACCCAAAATTGATGCATATCCAAAGCTCAAGCGGACCATACCACGGGAAAAAATAGAAAAATCAATAAGAACTACTCCGGATCGGGTAGGATCGGATCTGTTCGGGACCATTCGGGTCGGGTTTTCGGGTCGGGTCTGGTCGGATCAGGGCCAATCCGAACTCGTCCCAAAATATTTCGGATCTGGATGGGGCTACCCGATCAGCACCGAAACAGACCGTCGGTTCTGTTCTGGTCGGGTAGGATCGGGTCTGGTCGGGTCGGATCCACCGGATCGGGCCCATTTTGCCCAGCTCTATTTAAGAGGTTGAGCTAAAAAAACGAAGCATATCCAAAGCTCAAGTGGACCATACACAAGAAACAATGGGAATAATGAATTCCACCATCGAAACCTTGTTAGGACCCATAGTAATATTTGTTTGCCATCCAACATATCCATAAGATCACAATAACAGGGATGAAGTGAAAACACAAGTATAAGCTTGATCCGAAACTTCCATAGCCCTTAAAAAAATTTCAACGTTGAATTCACATTATTTCTGTGGTGTAGTCCATTTGAGCTTTGAATATGCTTCATTTTTGGGTTCCTGCACCAAAATTATACCGTAGAATGGATGGAAAGAGTGGATAAAATATATAATTTGTGGTGGAACTCGCAGGCCGCTTGGGGATGGGTTGCTAGAGGTGGTGTGTTGATGTGTCGGAGGGTAGTGGGAGGTTTGTGTTTTATATCCATGTTGTTCGTCGGTTTTGCCCCCTCATTTTAGGGTACGAACCTATAAAATGCTTTATGAACTAAAAAAATGAGGCTCAAGTGGAACATACTAACACTCACCGTTAAAACTTCTTAGGGGACACAAAAGTTTTAAATCAGGCTCGTATTTGTGTTTTCCATTCATCCCTAAGTGACATTATCAACAGGCTGGATGATAAATAAACATTTTGTTGGCCCAGAAATGTTTCAACAGTTGGTGTGTATGCCATCTACTTGAGCTCATGATCTCTAATGTGCTTTTTTTAGGGTGGTCAATGTGCCGAAGTTGGTTAGGTCTCAACCTGTTGGGGGATCGCGGAAGCGCACAAAGATGAATCTAGGATATCAATCCAATAACACCAAGCAAATACAATGATTTAATGTGGAAAAACCCTTTCGAGAAAAAAACCACGGCACAAAGCGACAGATAATTACTATGAAAGTAGAAATTACAAAGAGAGAGCTTATCCGATTCGAACAACCTCGAATCTCACCCTTGCTACACTCCTTTGAAACCGTACAATAATTTCAAAATCCTTGGAATACATCCAAATCCCGTTTACACCTATATATATAGCTTTGGAAAGAATCTCAAACGAAATTGGAAACAAATTTCGTAAATCTGGTGGATCTGCAAAATTTTACGTGAAACTGTTCGATGTCATCGAATGCCCTTTGATGATATCGAACAACTTTCAAAACCATTCAGCAACAAAACATGGATTTTTCAAAAATCTTCGATTGCTCAACCTAGCTTCGATGACATTGAACACTCCTCGATGTCATTGAAAAATGACACTAATATATCCAACAACTAACAGAGGAAATTTGGAAAATACTCGATGACATCGAGCCGGCTTCGATGGCATCGAAGCTTGCTCGATGACATCGAACCTGTCATCAACAAACCGTTGATTTTACAGATTAAAGACATCTATCAACAACACAGTCCGGATTTTAAACTGTTTTAGGTTGGGCAGTCAGGCTAGCCCTATTCAAAATTTTGAATTTTCAAGCTCGAGCCCAGCCCATTAACACCCTACTTTTTTGGGTTCATGCTAAACTGGAAATCCGGATGGATGGCTTGAGTATAAAACACATGCATCACGTTGGGCCCCACGGCACCTAACACATCAACACGAGGGATGCGATTGGGTACTAATCCCACCACGACCAAGTTAGATATGGTCATGCCAGGGACTCTGTGGGGCCCATCTTGATGTATATGTTTTATCCATGCCTTCTATCTATTTTGAAAGGTCATTTTAATACATGAATCGAAGGAGGTAGATCGAAAGGACAAGTAGACCACACCAAGGGAAGCAGGTGAAAGTGACTCGCACTGTTTAACCCTTCCTAAGGCCCACTATAATGTTTGTTTGCCATCCAACATGCTCATGAGGTCATACATACCTGAATGGGAAAAAAAAAATTAAAAAAAATAAAATCAACTTGATCCAAAACTTATGTGGCCCAAAGAGGTTTTCAACTGAAGGCATTTAATCCCCATTGTTTCGTGTGGTATATATGCTCCACTTGAGCATTTGATCTGCCTCATTTTTAGGCTCATCTGCCAAAATAATTTTTCAAAATGGATGGATAGTGCGGATAAAACACAAATCATAAGGTCACATTGGATCACTGAGACATGGGTCCAGATATAAGCACGGAGACCCAAGCACAATAGGCAAATCCTCCCTCGAAGATCATAAAGCCTTGTTTTCCAGCACGATCGGTGGGCAACATCCACATTTTCTAGCCACTGATCGAATGGTTAGAATGGCCACAACAAAGTGATTATAAAGTGTCCTGAGAAATCAAAGGCGGGGGCACATGATGATGGAATGGTCCAAAACAAAAATATATTTGGACAGTTCATTTTCTGAACCATTGATCAAGTGATCATGATCGAATGGTTAGAATGGTCACATCAAAAGTGATTATTAAAGTGTTATGAACAATTAAAGACAGGACACACATGATGAAATAGTCCAAACAAACAAATATAACTAATCTGGACAAGTCTTTTTCTGACCATTGATCAAATGCTTAGGATCGTTGGATCAAAGTGATTGTGAGGAGATAAGGGAACCAAAGGTGTGACTCGTGTGATGGACGGTCCTTTTCCAATACGATCAATTAGCACTGTCCATGTTTTGGCTATCTAGCAAGTGGGTAGAGAAAAGGTGACTAGTAAGGGTCTTGTTTTAAGTAGTGACATAGTCATGTTGCTCGTACTATGATGCTATCCTAGGCTAAGTATTTCGTTGGTATTTGTCAGGAGAAATAATCTAGTGTGGCCAACTGTATCAAAGCCTTTCTATGCACCTAATTGCATTTGGACAGTTTAGTATCCACATCACCTATCTGGACCGTCAAAAATCACAGCAATCCACAGGAGTAATCTTCTTCTAACGATTTTGTCCATCCATCTTTGCATACCAACCACTCTTTTTAAGTTGTAAATCATAGATGGGTACCATTTTCTTATGGTCAACCACTCCAGGTTCAGCACTGTAAGATTTACAGTGTTGAATATGGAGAGATTGAGCATATACGGCCGACATGGCATGGCACATGAATGACATCTATAGCTGAGGGTATGGTCCATTTAGGGTGCCTAAAGATGAACACTGAACTGGTAGCCCATTAACATGTGATTCGGTAGGCATCACTAGGATGAGGTGATGCTATAATAGTAGTAATGAGCTAAGTTTTAATAATTGGGGATTGATCGTGCACCATTAAAAACTTATTGGGAGCTGCAGAAATTTAGTTTTGGATGAAGCTTATATTTATGTTTTCCCTTCATCTAGGACTACATGACCCTATAAACAGGTTAGATGACAAATAAACATTACAGTGCCCTCTAGGAAAGTGGGTGTCATTATCACTGCTGCTTCCTATGGCATGGTCCACTTGAGCTTTGGATCTGCCCCCATTCCGGGCTTGTACCCTAAATTGATATAGAAAAAAGGATTAAGATGGTGTATAAAACCCACACATCACAGTAGACCCAATAGAACTGGATAAATTATCCAGTGTAGGAGTGTTTCATCCAAACCGTTCATAAGGTCACATAGAGGATGAAGGGAAAACACAAATATCAGCTTGATCAAAACTTCCACATAATACCCAGTGTGTGGTCTGCTAGCATAGACGTGGATGAAGGGAAAACACAAATATCAGCTTGATCAAAACTTCGGTTCATGTGCCATCAAATGGGCCATCAAATGGGTAAACTGCTTGATTGATGGCACAAGTCAGTAGATTCGGTTCATGTGCCATCAAATGGGCCAATAATATCAAGTCATCAATTGCCCGTATGATGAATCACAGCCCCAACACAAACTGAAATACAATAACACAATACAAACTTCCCACCAGAGCATTGTATAATACCTCGTGAGATATAACATCTCTTTTGATTTTGGAGAAAAAATAGGCCGAGAATATCATAACAGCAACTAAATAAACCTGAAAGATGACTATCGATCTCAAGTAAATCGAATTCCAATTTCACCAATACAGTGGCAAAACCTCTGTGTTTGTATACAACATTGGTAGGTTCATCTGCATCTGTCTGACTAGGAAGAGCCATTTAAGATTCAACGTCCCTTCTTGCTGATCCATAAGGTTTTTGCATCCTCGGACATTGATGATTTAAATTTTAAGAAAAGAAAAGGAAATAAAGAAATAATTTTATTTTTTTTTAAAATGACACATCCCAACCAAAACAAATAGGAAAAAACGTGCGCACTAGAATCGACCTGCAAAACAAGGAACCAAATCATCATTATCTTGATCCTAAGGTCTAGTGAAAGCGGCTCCTCTTTTTTTCCAGTTACCTTGGGATTTTGAAATTGGCAACTAGACTTTGAGGGCAGCCTTATGAACCATGGTTTCCTTGTGTATCTGATGGCAGCTCTTCTCAACAAGGTCGAGTAGCTTCTCCAAGTTCATCGCCCAAGAGTTGAGGACGTCATTGCTGTCCTTGGCTACCTGAAAGCATACTATCCCCATTGGCCTGTCAATCTTTGCTACCAGAGACTTCGAGACAACCATCTCTGAGAGGTGTTTCTCTGCTTCCTGAGATAAAAAGCAGATAGACATGGGCTCAAAACATACGTAAATTTTAACCGTTGCCAAACTACTCTATCATTGATTGGGATAAGTGAAGCCACTTCCTTGCATTCCTGAAAGATCTTATTACATACAAATGATGGAATTCAATGGACAATCCTACGGGAAACCCACTTTGAATTTTGTTAAGAATGCAGCACATCTCCAAAACCCAGAAAACTGACAATTTCCCATATTCCTAACAATCATATCCCTGACAAATTCCCAACAATCATATCCCTCACAAATTCCCAGATACAGAAATTGGAGCTCTCACAGGTTGACAGAAAACTGATTTGAAGTTTACAGCTGCATCGGTGGAGTATATATGGAAAGAGATCGGATACATTTTATAATACTTGTCTACGGATTTATTTTGCCAATAAAACAAATAAAAAGCTTCATTTATCTGCATCTAATAACTGCATGACGAATCTCTCACCATATAACTGCTCATCAAATTGTACCCAAATCTCTCTCTCTCTCTCTCTCTCTCTCTCTCTCTCTCTCTCTGACAAATTCCCAACAGAAAACCGATTTGGAGAGAGATCGGATACATTTTATAATACTAATACTAATACCCAAATCTCTCTCTCTCTCTCTCTCTCTCTCTCTCTCTCTCTCTCATATATATGACAATGATGATATTATAATAGCATAGCAAGTAATGTGCACGTACACATGCATACGTGGATGGCTACATTGTGAGGATATATGAATAATTAACACAATAGAAAGAAATATACACATAAAAGATCATTTCCAACAAAGTGAAGGTAACAGACCTGTAAGCTGAGGCACAACAGCTCTGCAAGCCTTTTCAATGTAATCCTTGAATAATATTTTGACACAACCAGGATGTTCTGAAAAATAGAAACCAGACATGAATAGAGGAAAGGCTTCCAGAAGAAGGAAAAGAGAGTGTGTGTGTGTGTGTGTGAGGGGGGGGGGGGGGGGGGGGGGGGGGGGGGGGGGGGGGGGGGGGGGAGGATCAGATAAGCTGATTTACATGTTCAATTATTCTTTGTCGAAGATCTTCCGCCGCCTTGTCACATAAAGAACCTCCAAGCATATTCTTCTCATTCTCAAACTCATCCTTATACGTCTCCCAAAGAGCCGTCCACTGGATCACCTCCATTGTAATCAGCTTCTTTAATAGCACGCTGAGGTGGTGCATCCATCCAACAACAGGACGGACAGGCATGCATCAGAAGATATTTGATGGATGACATCTGGATAATTTCATGACATAAAAGCAGGAATGCATTCAAGAAGAGGCAGTAAATAAGTCCATTAAAATCATACCGGAAATTTGGAATTTCGGAGAGATTTTTATCTTCCAGTGTAGAGTTTAGAAGGCTTGATTGCATCGGATCATATGGCGACAGCACTAAATACCAGCAAATTTTCCTTAGGAGCTACAAGTTAAGAATCTCATATGAGAATTTCAAAAGCCTGAGGGAGGGGGAAAAAAAAAGAAAAGAAAAAAAAAAAACGAGAAGAGGATAGCCGCAATTACCGGAATCCACTGTGAAGGATCATCTTTCACAGATGGGATCTCATATATTGACTTGTAGCTACGACAGATTTCCAGGTAGTCGTTGCTATGTGAGTGATACCTGCATCAGAAAAAAAAAAAAAAAACAGATAAACAATTGTAGAACTTACATGGCAAAGGCAGCATTTTCAGTCTTATCTTTCCAATTTTCATTAATAGTTTATGCATAAAAATCACATATTAAACCTCGAGCAATGACATGGTTCAGCTAGGTGTAGGTTCATGAGCAGTTTTCCGATGTCAGGCAATGCCTGCACAATTATATAGGACCTTTGGGCAACTGACTAAGCTCTATGTACCCAGGCAGTTGTAGCCTCAGTGACAACCCAGCGCCCTTGACTACAATGTTGCATGGAGTTGACTGGGGACAGAGCCGTACTGGTCCCCAGTTTGTAATGGACAGACTTCCATATCTTTCCTGATTCACTCTGTTTATGTGCCATTTTCTGCAAATTATCATCCTCGCTCCCTCAAAATCCTGCAACAATGTGCTGAAATTTGATCCAAACTTTTTTGAAAAATGATGAATTTTATTATAAAGCCAAAGAGAAACTCAAAGCCAAAAGAATACAACTGCAACAGCTAAAGCCAGAAAGGACAAAGGAGACACTAGAAGGGCCTCAAAAGTCAAAACATGATAAGCAGCCCAAAATATTAAACTCCTACAAAAGACATCCAACTCTGTCCCACTCCTATTTCGAAAACACCAACTATTCCTCTACCCCACAGTGCCCAAAAACCAGCCAAATGGGCAAGCCTCCGAAACGCCCTCCATTTTTTCCTTCACACCTCCCCCATCCCACGCTAGGAGAAGACTCAACTGAACCCGACAAAACCCATGACATTTGGAAGGCTTTGAGAAAGAACACCCACACCCTCTAGTGAACGGGCAACGGGCAATGGATGAACAGATGGTAAATCGAATTCCGCATCAAGCATGCACAACACAAATGTTTGGGATCACCATTCTCCTCTTTTAAAGGTTATCAATAGTGAGCACCTTCTTTCTGCCCACCAACCAATTGAAAGCCACCACCCTAGGAGGGGCCCAATAGTGCCATAGGAGAGAAGCGTGAGCACCCTCATTCCCAAAGGGATATCTGATAATAAGCCAGTAGAAGAACCAGACTGAGAACCTTCCCGACGCTGACACACCACAGTATCGCAACGGTGAATCGAATTCCGCATCAAGCATGCACAACACAAATGTTTGGGATCACCATTCTCCTCTTTTAAAGGTTATCAATAGTGAGCACCTTCTTTCTGCCCACCAACCAATTGAAAGCCGCCACCTTAGGAGGGGCCCGATAGTGCCATAGGAGAGAAGCGTGAGCACCCTGATTCCCAAAGGGATATCTGATAATAAGCCAGTAGAAGAACCGGACTGAGAACCTTCCCGACGCTGACACACCAAAGTATCGCAACCTCCTAGAGATGGAGAAGATGCATCAATAGCAAACTGTACTCGGCTTCTTCATCTGACAAGTTTCTTCGACACGAGGGAGACCAAACGACATTTACGCTGGATCATGCAAAACATCGAGCAATGAGAATATTCTTTTTCTGAACATAATCTGGCTAACGTCAGGAACTCCGCACAAACCGCCCTTTCACCGGTCCAACTATCTTCCCAAAACTGGATCCTACTCTCATCTGCTAGACAGAATTCGATGTCATCCTCAAACTTGCAAGCCAAACTAGCAATCCCTTTCTACACTGCAGAGGCCCTATAAACATCGTGTTGTGATGGCCATTACGAGACAGTAAAGGCTGTTACGTAAAGGTAACGGTAGAAACCGTCGGTGTTCAAAATATCGGCATTGCGTTACGTATCGCATCCTTGGGATATAGATACGTATCGGTTATCACACAAGATATATCGTTTGTATCGGGTAATTTATCACACTTTTAGGGAAATATGGGAAAACATTGGGGAAATGGTTGAATTTTTCAATGAAACTTCAGGGATTGTTAAAAAAAGACCTTAATACACACTTTTAAATTCTAACGTCTTAAAAAAGAAGTGTACATAATGGGTTTTCTTTGTATAGGGTCCTAAGCTATGCATTAGTTGACTGAACTATTGCAACTATATTCAAACTGAATGCATAACATTTAGAGTTTACGTGATGATCATTTCATCAAACACTCCTAAATACTTCGAAATTAGTCATAATTGACAACTGGTTGAAGGAAAATTTTGAAAAAATATATATATTTTATTAATTTTTAATTAAAACAATTTTTATTTTTCGAAAATTGACGAGGACTTAACAAATCAGTAGATCATCCCTCATACATGCTTGATTTCATGCTTGGAGTGCAACATTGCAAGCAATTTTGGAGAAATTGGGGAAATTTTGAAATTTTCCCAAATCGGACTACCTACGCTCAAATTTCTAAATTGGTGTATGTGATAATCATTTCATCAAATACTTTAAATACTGCGAAATTAGACTCAATTGATAGCTAGCTGAAGGAAAATTTTGAAAAAAAAAAAAAAAAAAACATTGAGAACGTGAAGAACCAATGGATATCAAAATCAAAGCTCCAACTGATTTTTCTTGCAAAACATGAAGAACCAATGTATTTAAAACCATTTAACACTGATTTAACATAATTTCAACAAAAAAAAAAAAAAAAAAGATTGGAAATTGAAAATTTTCACCGGATCGAACATGTGGCATATATCGGCACTACCTATGTGTTTTATATCGCACAGGTGGGATACAAGATATATCATGGGATATATCGGTCGATATCATCAATATTTAAAACATTGGAAACCATTCAATATTGTCGATATTTAAAACATTGGAAACCGTTACACGTTACGGGGTCGTAATAGCCATTACAAAAAAAATGGCTCGTAACAGTCCATCATGAGGCCAATACAAGTTTTTCATTTTTTTCAATAATTTAATTTTTTTTTAAAAAAAAAAAAAAAAAAAAAAAAAAAAAAAAAAAAAAAAAAAAAAAACTGTAACTGTGTTGTAAAGGTAAAAATGGCGGCCATAATGGCCATTATGGCCTGTATTGTAAAGGCCATAATGGCCGTTATGGCCTGTATTGTAAAGGTAAAAATGGCGGCCATTATGGCCTCCGTTACCATTACAAAATACCTTGCCCATAAAGAGAAAACTCTTTAGTCCAACTAGCTCCCCTCAACCCCATATTTCGAAGCAATTACTGCTCCCCATAACCCGCCGCCTTCAGATGCAAACTTCCACAACCATTTGCCAAGCAACGCAAGATTCATATGCTCTAGTTTCTTGACTCATGCTCCCCCTCCCTCGAAAGGTTTGCACACCTTATCCCAACTACGCAGATGAAACTTACGATTTGCCCCAAATCCTTGTCACAGAAAGTCCCATCTCAATTTCTCCCTCCCCCAAAAATAGACTTCAGGCATTTGAAAAGACATGCAAGTTTGATAGTTAACCAACCTCCCAAGAAAAGTGACAACTCTTCCATCTCAAGAACTTCCTTTCCATCCTTTCAACAACCTTATCTCACAAATGACTTATCCGCTTGCCAACACAGAGAGGAAGACCAAGATATGTAGAAGGAAACGAGCCTGTGTGGCATCTAAACACCTCAACGTATATAGCCACCGCCTCCTTGGGCATATGGACCCCCCGATAACTCATTCTTAAGGATGTTGAATTTCAATCACGAAATGACCTCAAAACATGTCATAAACTTCATCAAATTGTCCATCATCATCTCATCGACATCGAAAAAGAGAATAGTATCATCAGCGAACTAGAGGTGAGAGATCTGAAGCTTGGCATTCACCAATCTAAGGCCACTGATAACACCCACGAATCTCCCTATGTCCAACATCTTGCTAAAAGCCTCTACCACCACCATGAACAAGTAGCACGCGGGTCGCCCGAATGAAGGCCTTTTGAGGCTTTAAAGAAACCTTCCAAACCACTATTAACCAACACAAAAAACCTAGCCGATCAAACACAACCTAACATTCACTTTTGCCCGCACCCCAACTACCCAACATGTAGTCGAGGAAATCCCAATCAATGCGATCGTAAGCCTTCTTAATATCGAGCTTGCAAACAAGTCCTATTTTACCTTCCCTATACCTCGAGTCAATACATTTATGGGCTATTAGCGCATGTCCAAGATTTGCCCCCAGCAATAAACGCGCTTTAGGCGATGAAGATACCCTAAATAAAACCATGCCAATATTTTAGCTAGAATTTTATATGGCCCCCAAATGAGATTGATGGGCATGAAGTCCTTCAAGCACCTTCCTTTCTCCGTAATCAAGGCTCTTGCTTGGAATCTCTAAAAAATTCAGATCATTAGGATATGTTTCTCTAAACTTTGGTTCCATTTCAACTCAAACAATTTTCTATTTGAAAGAATCGTTGGTGACTCCTTTCAAATTTGACTTCCCAAACAATTTTGTTGTTTGATTCAAGTCCCATTTGGAGGACAATCTTACATCGAGGCATACTCCTTAGCCTCTCAACCCTCTCCATAGTTGACGAAATCCTCAGAATTTCCATGTTGGAATCATTCAAAACCTCTGAGCTTTGACATTTCTTCTTGAACTTCTGTAAAAATGTTGTACAATTTGGCTAGCATTGTAGACAATTTCTATGTTTTGATTGGAAAGAGTTTTGAGAACGGGAACTTGGAAAGATTGAATTTTTAGAACGGGGACAGAAAAATCTGGAAAGAAAGACCCTTCTCTCTAAGAGAAAGGGTCAATTTATAGACAATTGAAGTGGCGACTATGTGACTGGAGGGAATCAAATCAATCGATTAAAGGGCAAACACATAAATTGAATTTTGTATACCAAAAAGGAAAAAATTGAAATTTCACTGAAGTGGTTAGTTAAATTGGTATGGAAGCATTATCCCGTTGCTTTTATAATAATTAAAAAAAAAAAAAAAATGGTATGGAAGCTAATTTGAGAGTAGTAGCAAAAATTGGAGGGAAAAACAGTTACCCAATTAATTTTAAGAGGGACAAAATAGTCATTTTTTGCTTGGAAACCAGCAGAGAAACATTACGAACCATTTGATTGTGGGGCTCACCACTAAATATACACAAATCAGATTGGCTGATTTTGGTAGCATTAGAAAGTTGGTTTGAAGTACTTCAAAGCACCCAAAGATTGCACAAAACACGACTCAAAAACCTGAGAAATTAGTGACCAAAAATTAGACTTTACAGGAAATGTAGACCAGTTGAAAAACAACATTTTGCAACACTCCAATTATGGGGCCACCATCGGACGTGCGCAAATCATATCAAGGTGATCTTGGTGTCATTAGAAAGTTGACAAAGAGCACTATAAAATGGACCCAAATGATGTAAAATGAACCTCAGAAACAAGGTGTTCCATATCCATTATGATATGCCCATAAAGGCCAATGCATATAGGAAATGGTCGTGACTGTAACGCGATACAAGGTAAAACGGGCAGTTGGTTTTTTGGGACTATCTACCATTACGAAGGATGTATCGGCCGTTATGGGGCATAACGACCATTACCCCTGTAACAGTCGAAAAACAGCCACTTCTTTTTTATTTAAATCCATTTTTCTTCTCATTTTTTTTTACTATTCTCATTTCAAAAACTCTCCTATATCATTTTACAACAAATTTTGACCACTCTTACTATACTTTTTAGGATTAACACCATATATTGAAGCGATTTGAGCAAATAGAAGCTCCAAGGACTATTTTTTCAAATAATTGAAAAAGTGGTATTTATGCTCTTTTTTCCGATTTCTAGTTCTAACGCTTAATTGTAAATTGTAAACATTAGAGACATAACCATATTCATAAATTTACCAGACAACCCAATACAACACTCTCATCAAAGAGTGGACCATTACACTACCATAAACGTGTTCAAAATAAAAACCGAATACATAATTGGAATATTTACATTATTTTGAATTTTCTAGATATTTTTTCAGAATTTTTCAGGCGAAAAAAAAAAAATAATAACCGTAACAATGGCCGTAAAGGTCTTTACGCTCCCATATCGCCCGTTACAGCCGATACCCGTATCAATAATGGCGGTGACCATTACGGCCACCGTTACCGATACAGAATACCTTGCTTAGAAATTGGGGCTCAAGAAAGGGAGTTTGCAAACATGCTAGTGGAGGAATTTCTCTGCCAACTACCCATACCCACCAATTGAGACAAATCGTGTAATCTGGTGGAAGAAATTCCTCAACCAGAAAGAGAAGTGCCCCAAAAACAATGTGTGGGGCCCAATACAACTGTCCCACAAAAATCACCTTTGAACAAAAAGTTTACAATGTCTAGGGTACAATTTAGATCAAATCTGGACTAAAGGACATTTTCACCAAATCTCAGTCAACATTTGATCAAAACCCTCCATTTTGATCAAATCCGACAATCAAGGCCCTTCACAAAGTGGGATGTTTGCACTCATCTTTCTTGGCTCAGAGACAGTTTCGGTAACCAACATGAGCTAGGAAATCTCAAATTTCCTTTCCTTTGGGCCTATTTTGGATTCGTTGAAATTTTTTTTTTTGATGAAGATGGTGTAAACACCATTTCTAGAAAACAACAAAAAATGAAAGCCCATTTACCTTGCTTTTCAACAAGATTTTCTTGAAATATTTCTCTTCATTTGCAAATTTGAAGGGGAATTTTCCATAAAAATTTTACTCAAAGATAAGGTGACACGTGTGCTAAAGACAGATTATGACATGTGTGACATTGGCATGTATGGAATGCTTGAAGATGGATGGTGGCACATGTGGCATGTTGACACGTGGTGCATGTTGGGTGCTTAAATACGGATGGCGGCACAAGGCACAATAGCGCATCTAATACATTCGCACATGTGGGGTGCTTGAAGATGAGGGTGGCAAATGTTGCACATATGGAACATTAGGGCGTGCGGCACATTGCCACACTTGAAGAGGACATGGCACATTGGCACGTGTAGTGTGCTTTAAGATGGATTCTGGCACATGTGGAAATAAAAGGACATTTGAACATGTATCCTGTAGGGCACTTGAAAGTGTTCAGTGGCACACGTTGCATGTCGCATATTGGAACATCGTGCACGTGAAGCACTTAAATATGGAAGGTGGCTATATTGAATGTGGCTCGATAGCACATGGCACATGTAGGGTGTTTTGAAGATGAGGGTGGCACATTGGGGTGTGTCACACATTGAAACATGAGTCACTAAAAGATGCGCGATAGCTTAAGTTACACATGTGGCAGAATAGCACATGTGTGGTGCTTTAAGATGGATGGTGGCACATGCTGCACATAGGGCACACTGGCACACGTGGGGCACTTGAAGATGGATGGTTGCACATTGCAATTAGAAGATGGGCAATGACATGTGCTTGCCTATGGGGCGCTTTATAAAAAGATTGGTTATTTTCTCTCACTTCACTTAATTTCTTTGAAACGATGTTTCTTAAGTCTGGGCAAGGAAACGAAAAAGGGCATTTTAAGGAAATGGGATGAAATGGAAATGGCATTTCTAAGAAATTTACAAAAACAGATGATTGAAACGCCATTTTCATGAAAATGACTTTTCATCAATTTATATTTCAACAAATCCAAACAGGCCCTTCATTTCCTTTGTAAATCCAGCCCCAAGGAAGATCAAGACCCTGCAGTTCTATTTGAAACTGATCACAAGCTGGAGTTCAAACAAGATTCTTATACCAACATTCTTCCTTCATTTCTTTTGTTTTGATTTTCCAAAAATTCTGCAACATGCAGAAATTTATTCTACATTGAATTTTACGCGGTCAAAATTAGAGACTACATTTGCAGGCAGAGAAAGGTGCCTCACGCCTTCCTTTCTATGTAACCAAGGATCTTACTAGAATCACCAGAAAATTCAGACCATTTGGACTATTTTTCTGAATTTGGTTTCCATTTCACCACAAGTAGCATTGCTTTAAAGTAATCGGTGGCAACTCCTTTCATATTTGACATATTCAGCATTTTTTGCTGTTTGATTTGAGCCCCGATTTGGAGGACAATCTTACAGTCATGCACTATGATTCCCATATAAATGCAATTAAAAAAATGACATGTAGGTAATGCATGGAATACGTGGTGAAGCTTACCATCTGCCAGTTGCCTATGATGCCCAAATACCTCAAAATAGGTAATTCTACCACCAAACACAATATCTTAGCAAGAGTAACCCTACCTCCATGCGGTGATAACTAATAACTTCCGCTGGACAGCTTCTTTAAACGTACTAGAGGTTTTTTCTGAAAGATCATACTAAAGGGTTCCTAAATTCTAATCGTTAGGGCTAACCCACCAATTTTACACAACACAATACCTGCAAATCACATTCCTCCATGCTGATATCTAATGCTTCATTTCTCAACATGTTGACTCTTTGATTACTTGTTTTATAAATCTGCTGACTTTTTTTACCAAATTCTAGCATGGTAGATCAAAACCTTAGCTTGGCTTGATCACTCGAAATTGACTTGAGTCAACTCTAATGACTAACCAATGGAACACTTAGCCAAATTGATTCATGGAACACAAATATAGCCTGCACGGTTACCAAAATGCACTCATGATTCAACAGGAAACAAATAAATAGAATAACTAGCATCAGTTCTCAAAGTGCAACATATAGAACGTCTAAATCTGGAGACGATTGGGAAGACAAACAAACAAAATCAGCAACATGAGGTCACAAAATAGAATAAAACTATGATAACCGGATTCTTCTATGCAGAAGAAAATTCACATGTTCAAAAGTTTTCATACTAATTCGTGAGTGGCATGGGAAGCCCATGTCCCAGGGTGCATCATAGAGTAAAAGCTGGTAGCTAATTATTGTCTATCCAGACTAATTTACAAACTACTCAAAGCACTCTTGGAGGTAAAACAAATATAAGATCGTAACTAGCTAATGATTTTAAATAAGTAATAATGTAGCCTTTTAAACAAAAAAAAAAAAAAAAAAAAAAAAGGTCGTGTGCTACCTGCAGGTACTACACAATTGGGTACACGTAACTCTTCTAGAGATTGTATGAAATATTATTTCATTCACATATAAAACTAATTAGTCAAAATAACCTAGCTACTTTAATCTGGTACCAAGATGCAGATACTCACAGTCACAAACATGGTAGGGGAATGCAACTCTCCATTAAACAAAATCCAAGACACAAACGCAAGTCTCCAATTCATAACCAGCTATTCATATCCAATTAGTTCTCACTTTAAAAATTTCCCAATTGTATCAGGTCTGTTTCTATTTCTATCATCATAATAGCATTTGTAAAAGTGCTCTAGCTGACCTATCAGTATTTTATACTGTAATTACTCCTGATCATACTAGCTACTGTGACACAAGGAAGGGCGTGAAGGGATAATGAGAAAGATCACCGTCTTCCTCAAGTAATAAAAACCTTGAATCCACAAGAAAAAAAAAATGATAAAACTCAAATAATTTTTTATTCAAATAATGTGCAATTGCCTTGATTACTCCATCACATCACTAATAAATAAGAATAATAAACCCTAATTCGTAATTACCAAAAATAGCAAATTACTAACCCTAATTAAGAGTCCTAATTCAACTAAAATAAAATTTACCCAAAATGGGCAAAATAGAAAATCTAGATAAACCTTACTAAAGGAGTCCTAGCATGATTAGGAGCAATTTCTATATATAAAAAAATCCTAAAACTCTAAAAATAAGGAAACATGACAAAAATCGGAATTACTAAAACTAGTAATTTTTTCTAAATTCCCGTTTTTGAACTGGCAGCATGTGTTTTCTTGTGAAACGGACTGACGTGGCCCACATTGTGGGTCGATTCACCCCGGATGGCCCGTTACAATAAAGATTGATAGGTTGTGCGTCCCGTAACGATACCTAGCTCAAAAGTTATGGCCAATTTACGGTTCACCATATTTTGGTCCAAACATGCTAGGACTGTATCTGTGCCACGCCCTACATCATGCTGGCATAGATAAATAACTATAAACAGTATCTTGGAGATGATATAAAAAATAATAGCACTCCTGTCTTAAGATGCAGTTTGGCAGTAACTACCTACCTTGTATTTTGTTTTCTGAACTGATTAAAATTCAAATATACAGCTAAGTGTATGCATCCCGTTTATCAGGGTCCAAAGAATCCAAACACACATATCAATGTCACTGTGTCAGATTCCTGCACTCATATGCATACCTATTCAAATTAAGTTCAAGAAGAAAAGACTGAAGGTTTCAATCAGATCAGCTACATGGAAGTTTTTAAAGAAAATAGAAAACAGAAAGAAAAGAGGAAAAGGGTTCCCTTACACGGCCAAGGGTTTGATGTGAGAATTTATTTTTTCATCAATATTTCAGTTTAAATTGAGCCAAGAAGTTTTTAAAGAAAATAGAAAACCGAAAAAGGAAAAGGTTTCCCTTACATGGCAGGGGTTTGATGTGAGAATTTCTTTTTTCCTTCTTTTCATCAATATTTCAGTTTAAATTGAGCCAAGGGAAAAATAATAATAATAATAAATAAATAAATAAATAAAAATGAAGAAGCCAATGTCACCATACCGGATCATTAATTCATAGTAGATCCTCTTCAACTCCAATAGTGAAGGTATATCTGCAGGAGCCTCTTCAACGATATTATCACCTTCCTTAGGCTTTTTCTTCTCTTTTGAAGTATCTGCATCAAATACTCGAGGACTAATTTTCCTTGAGAGGATCTGTGCCCGCACAAAATCTTGACGGTCCAAACACAAACGAACCTATAGAGTTCAAAAATTCATTAGATCAGTTAGGACACAAACTAGCATTAGCATCCATCTGCTATAAGCATCATCCATTTATAAATAAAGCCCACAAGTGGTCAGCAAGAAACAAACGGTAAAATAATGGTCATACTTGTTCAAGGATGAATGCTATCTTCTCTGTTTTCGCCATTGCTCCAAATGTTTCCACCTGCAACACAGCATCAATAGAAGGCAATGCTAAGGAAAATTGTGACGACAAATCGGGCCGGACCATCAGTTAGGTCTGGCCCATCGCAGACCAGGTTCGCACCAAGACTTGAAGGCCCAACAGTTGGATTGGGTCAGGGCTAGAAATTCATTTCCGAATCGTGATCGGGCTAGGCTCAAGGTCATGGTAATAGGTCTGCCAGGTTTAGTCGGGGTTGGGACTGGGCTATGATAATAAAATTGATGCATATTTTTTGAACATTTATGTCTTTCATACTGATAACATGCAAGTAGACATTGCTTAAAGTTGACCAATTTTCAATCAAATCAGGCTTGGACCTACAAACTTTAGCCATTTTGGATCCAAGTCAGCTCAGGCCGACCCTGACCTGACCCATTGATAGAGCTGTACACGAGCAGAGTAAGCTCGGTAGCTTGGTCGACTCGACTCGAAAAAGCTCGACTCGACTCGGATCGAAGCAGAGTTCAAACCGAGTCGAGCTGTTTTTTGCTGCTCGAAACATATTCGAGCCGAGCTCGAGCTTGCCCCTGCTCGACTCGAACTCGACTTGAACTCGGCTCGACTCGGTGTGTGTGTGTGTGTGTGTGTGTGTGTGTGTGTGTGTGTATATATATATATATATATATATATATATATATATATATATACCCTTTTAAATAAATAAAAAAATTAAAAAAAACATAATTTACTTTACCCCCTTCAAAAAAAATACCCTACCTGCATGCCGCACGCCCCATTTCCATTCCCCTTCAAAAAATACCCTAACCCTTCCCCATTTCCCCATTTCCTTCCCTCTCTCTCTGTCCGGTGGACACCTCGCCCTGTCCGGCATGCCACATCGACTATCCGGTCGCCCCTGCCCCTGCCCCTGCCCCTGCCGCAACTCGTCAGTCTGAGTCCGACTGACGGTAAGCCTCAACTCGCCAGTATGAACTCAAACTCGACTCGAATACTCTGCTTGAACTCAAATGAGCCGAGCACAAGCTGCTGTTCTGAGCTCGAAGGCTGAGCCGAGCTGAGCACGAGCTGTTGTTCTGAGCTCGAAGGCCGAGCCGAGCTGAGCACGAGCTGCTGTTCTGAGCTCGAAGGCCGAGCCGAGCACGAGCTGCTGTTCTGAGCTCGAAGGCTGAGCCGAGCCGAGCACGAGCTGGGACTCGAGCAGTCCGAGTCGAGCACGAGTTGGGCAAAGCTCGGCTCGGCTCAACTCGTGTACACCTCTACCCATTGACATGCCTACTGATGCTGAAGAAACCAAACTTTCATAACTCAAGCACTAATTGCTCTTTAAAGCCAAGTATAATTAAAAGAAAGCAAACATTCATCTATAGGGTAAGTGGGGCTGTCAACAAGGTGGGCCTAGGGTCATCTTAGGCCTAGATTTTTTTGAACTGTTCGGGGCAGGCCTATTCAAATTTCACATTTGCTAGGCCAAGCTAAGCCCATCGACAGCCTTAAAGGTCAGATTGATTGCTGAAATTTTTAAAAGGATATTAAGATCCTGGACTACACTTACAGCAACTTCTTGCATCAAATCAGCTGCCTCAGCAATAAGGCCCTGTTCTTCCTTAATCTTTGCAAGCTTCTTGATCAGCCGTGCCCTTTCTATTTCCACATATATCTGCAATGTGTGTGGATAAATCAAATCATCATCTTAGCCTTATTGCAACTAATTGTGGTCAGTTGTGTGGATAAATCAAATACAACACCTAAAATGGAAAAGAAAAGGAAGAGAGCCAGAACTGCAAAAAGGTACAAGCTAGATAGGAGCCATCTCCCAACTCATCAAAAAGCATCACCTTGCCAGCAGAGACAGTGTTCAGTGTTTTGATTAGCTCTATACGGGCTTCAATATTTGGGGTCTCGTCAATATATTGCATTGCTTGTTGGACCATTGCAGTTACTGCCTGCATGCAGCAAATGAACCAGTGATTAGTGACAACCAAAGTCATTAAAAAACAAAACAATCCAGCATAAAATCCAAGATGAATTGTCCGTATGTACACAATCAAATAGTGTTAACCAAGTTTAGGTAGATTTGAGACCTTAAGGGCATCGCATATCAAGAGCTCTAAATAAAATATACGCCCGGTCTGGTAGACGCCCAAAAAAGAGTTTGTCTGGTTTTAATCAACAGTAATTATGCAGAATTATAGATCTTGATTTCTAATGCATAATGACCTCCATCTCATTTTAGTTAACGGTAGTTATGTGCTAGAGATCAAGATCTCTAATAAATAATTACTGTTAAGTAAAATGAGATGAACGCGTTTTTAGGCATATGCGAGACAACGCCTAAGTCTTCTGATAAATGAGTTAAAATGCAAAGGACAATCAGCTGCCAACTGTCAGACAATGTAGGATATCATTATCTTGCATAAAGCACCCATTGTAGCAGTTGGCCTTAACTTGTACAATTAGGTGATTTGTTTTTACATTCTTTGGGAACACTGGTGGGCCACCTACACCAATATTTTTAGACAATCCCAAAGAAGCATGGGGAGAAGCAATAGACAGGGCACGTTCAAGAGTTTTGCGACCCTTGCAAAGGCAAACAAGACCTATAAACAATGATGCGGGACAATTAACCACTTGCTCTAAAAGCTCAAACTGTTAGAGTATGGCGAATTAATCCATTTATCTCATAGCCCAGGCCTCACATCGCATGGGTTAGGACCTCGGCTGAACCCTCCTCGTGGGCCCCAAATCACATGGGTACTTCCTCACACAGGCCACCCACCCCGAGTGTGTCCCCGCATCCCATAGGCTACCCCACTCGAGCCCGGTGTGAAATGCGCATTAATCACCCTCGATGAGGAATCTCGAACACGAGACCTCCCCCGTGGGCCCCAAATCACATGGGTCACCCGCCCCGAGTGTGTCCACGCATACCATGGTGTAACGTCTCAGAAAAATCCGTACAAAGACCCAAGTACCACCTCAGGCAGAAATCACTTAGGACCAAATCCTTTAGAAATTAGACGAAATTAACTAAGTGTTAAACTAGATTAGCTATGAAATTAACTTGAATCACTTTAAATACGAACCGCAAGACCCAAAACTTGCAAAATCATTAACGCTACATTACCCTGAAACCTAGGACCAATCTCTAAACTCAATTGCTCTCGGGAGCACCTTGAAACTTCGTATCGGACCTGGACTGCACGTCGAAAGTCCGATTGCTGCGAAACCATATGGTTAGGACCGCCTTGCTGGGCTTGACAACCATCTCGGAAATCAAGTCCAGATAGTATCCAGAAACGCACAACTTGGACCCAGAGCGAAGTGTGTGAGAAACGCGAATACTTTTAAAAATTGAACTCAGATTTAAATGATTTGAGTCGTTCACTTGCAGGCCAAATCTAAGGTTTCGGACCGTCAGAATCTGACCCAAATACACCCTCGGATCAGGGAAATTTCCCAGCACAGGTCCATGTACCCATGGCCCTGATCGAGGGACGATGACCGTTGAACTGAAACTGGTCCGCCACGGTCGATCTGTAAATCCGATCGGACCGAAAACTTAACTCGACCTAGATCCAATGCCATGGAGCTTAAATCCGACCGCATGCAAAAAAGGGGCCACTAGAAGTGCTCCGTTGGCCTGAAACAGCCACCTCTTGGCTATAACCTAAGTATACCATGGCCTGGGGCCATTCCCATCAGTTCTGGGCCTATATAAGGGCCCTAAACCCTCTCTCTCTCATTCCATACGAATTTGGAAAACCTTAAGAGAGAGAAGAGAGAAAGGAGAAGGAAAGAGAGAGAAAGTGAGAGAGAGAGTTGGCGTTTGTTCCTGAGATTCAATCCCATCACTCCACGGGCTGAATCCGCCTTTCTGAATCGCTATCCCGGCGATTTCGACTCCGTTCTCGGGTAAGAAATCCTAACCCTAATCCGTTTTAGGGATTCAAATAACGTAAGTGATGAAATAGCTAACCTATTTCATGTTATAGGTGGCCGTCGTGCCGTAGACAAAGACTTAACATACAAACTGAGTTCGATACTTGTTTATCGGCAAAAGGTGCGGACTATAAATGTTTAGGTTATGGTTTTCAAGGCTTTCAATGTCAGTAATGATTTATGATTGACTTGATTACTATCACACGTGCTTAGATGCGACGTTTTCTGTGTGTTACACATATATATGAACTATGTTGAATATAGTGCATTCCATGTGTTTGTTGAAATGTCTAATTAAGTATGAAATTATAAATTGTGCTTAACATGATTATTGATCGAGAATACCTGATTGTTGTACGTGTGGAAATTCCTATGTGGAAGGATTTGCTATAATATGTGTTTTAACAAATCTATTACATGTGTGTAATATGTGTAGTCTAAGTGTTTGATAAAATGCCTGAATGTGAAAATGCTTGTTTAAATGCATGTAATGAGGGTGTTGAGCTAGGATTCTCAATTCCCTTAACTACGGTTATAATATCCTCTATATAACTTATCCTACTACTATGTGTTGCATGGATGAAATGTCTATGTATGATAATATGTGTAGTATGTATTTGTTACATTGCTTAAGTCTTATATCTGATTTCCGTTGTCACATGCTGTTTTGGATTACTAGATGTGAATGCTATTAGTTGGAATGTGTTTGGGACTATGGTATAGTCCAGGCAATCGGTAACAGGTCCTGATATGGTGGCTAAGGTTGTTTCGCCACACAGGACGTGTTCGATGAATCCGAGTCGTACTTTGGTTGTCGACAGTGGTTAGGCCACACGGAGTGCTTACGCACTTCATGTTAATCTACTCGATATGCGCTCGTACCAATCAAGCTTGTCAAGTAACCCGATTGACCCGATGGGTGTTCACCATGTATGGACGCTACTGCTTGAACCTAAGGTACCAAACTCACCAGCGGAAATCTCGTTAACCTTGGTACCTCGATCTGTTAAGACTCATGAGCCGGACATGGTGGTATGGGACACTAGTCGAGCTGTCGGCCTACGCCAAGGTGACGAGCCCACCCGTAGTGACCAATGAGCAACCTAAGCTCGTGAGCCGAATACGGTGGTATGAAACACTGTATTCGAGTTGTCGGCCTACGACTAGGTGACGAGCCATTCGTAGTGACCTCGAGCATACTTCGAGACTGCGCTGAGGCGACGAGCCTCTCCGTAGCAACTAGAGTATAAGTTAGGCCTGCATTGAGGTGACGAGCCCTTTGTAGCGACCTGGAACCGCAACATTGTATAAGACTAGCTAGGACTGACGACCCTAGAATGGATCATTGATTGGGAAATGATATAAGGGAGGTACCTTAGCTTTTCAATCCTGTTGTATGAAAAGGTCTAATAAGAACTCGGTAATCACGCTCATGCACCGCATTGCATGTGCCTTTGGCGTTGGTGTTGAGCACAGAGGAAGGGGTGCATGCCGCGACCGTAAGAGGAAGATCGCAAAGAGAGTGCAGGCGAGGGCATGCATCATTAATACATATCATGTTTGCATTAACCAGAGTACTTAGGGATGTTTGATTGCATTGCTTTATTATTACTGCTTGATTGAATTGATAACATGTTAACCTTTGCCTTATAGCTCCACTGAGTTGATCACTCACTCCCACGTTTTGGGACGGTGTTTTAAACACCAACCAGACTCTGTCTTAGATGCAGATTTTGGCGCGACGTATGAAACCGAGCCAGACTTCTACGACGACGAGGAAGAATTCTCGTATATGCAGTTATCAGGCGGGTTTACTTAGACCGTCCTGATCGACGGGGGCTACAGGGCTTATCATTTGTAGTTGGACTATCTTTGATATTTTGTATTTTGGAACTAAACTTGTAATTATTTAACCTAGTGACAATCATACTCTGAGGGCTTGTTATTACTTTTATACAGTTTGTATACATATCACAGTCTTCCGCTTGCGTAATTTAAACTGCCTCTGGAGTATGATATGTTGTTTTGGTATAATCTCATTCATGTTTAATGCACTAATACGGACAACATTTAATCATCATTATCTATGTTGCATAAGTGATGTGTTGAACTCGGGCGTTGGGCCCATGCTCGACCCCCGATTTTCAGGGCGTTACAAGTTAGTATCAGAGCATGATTTGGATTAAACTGGACCTGGGTTATGGTCACACGACGCCCACTGACGTACTTTGACCTAGGAGGGTGCGATGAAACGTAGAAACAGGCATAGGATTCCCAGTTTCACCAATCGGCGAAATAAACCGAAATTGACTGCCGAGATCGGGTCCGTACACACTCGTGATCACTTGAGGCGATCCCGGATCACTTCTAGACCGTCAATCGACAGGTTTAGACGAAGATTTAACCCATTCCAACCTCAAACAACCCGAAAAACGCGAAAGTACGCGAAATGGGACCCGAAACGACTCAAACGGAGTCGGGGGCCTACACGGTGCAATACGGGGGAACCCAAAGTGGACCCCGCACTTTTCCAGCACCCAAGGGGGATGGCATCGCCCCTGGGGCCAGCCCTCGCCCAGGTGTCCAGAGACCGGCGATGGCATCGCCGGTTCGGCGAGTCCTCGCCGATCAGGCGGACCGACGCCTGTGGAACGTTGTGGGGCCCACGGAATCATGTGGGACCCCTTCTATTTGTTCCATTTGCTCCCCCACTTCATTTCCCACCCCTCCAAGCTTTCCTTACTCTCCAAAAACCCTTTTTCCTCTCTCAAATCTCCCCTCCATTCTCTCATTTTCTCATTTTCCTTCAACACTTACACCCCTCCACCGTTTTTATCAAAACCCCTCTCCTATCTCCCTCATTTCCTTTTATTTGAGTGCACAAACCTTCCTTTGTGTCTCAAAAATCTCAAAGTTTAACAACCCATTCGATTTCTCCACCTTATTTCACTCCCATGGCTCTTTTCGAGCTTGTAACGGTCATTTTATCCATTTCCATGCTTCTTTCACTCATGGGGAAGAAGAGGGCTCCTACGGATGAGGCTGGGCCTAGCCGCCCTACTCGTTCAAGGAGGCCGAGAGGCGCCGTCGCAGGTACAAACATCGATCGAGAGATAAGGACAAAGCGGGACCTCGATCCCCAGGCTCCTCTCGAAAGGGCTCTGCCGACCACTGGCTCCACTACTGGGCCGACAGCTATGACACTGCCTATGGCACCACCTGTGGTACCACCAGTTACACCATCGGTTCTTGAGCAGAACCGTGCGTCTACCTCGACGCCTCACATACCACAGTCTACTCCACCTCCTGATAGGCTGGAGCAGATGATGTTGTTGATGCAGCAGCAACAAATACAACAACAACAACAGCATATACAGCAACAACAGCAGCAGCAGCAGTTTCTGACCACCATCGTGGGGGTCTTTACCCAGAGTATGGGTGTGGCTCCACCTGCACCACCTGTGCACCCTGCGGGGAACGCGAGTGCTAGCGGCCTTTTCGAGCGATTCCAGCGCTTGCGGCCTCCTACTTTCGCGGGTACTCACAGACCCGAGGAGGCCGAGTATTGGCTTGACCGCAACTCTAAGATGCGAAAGCCACTGCACTGCACTGAGGCAGAGCAGGTGGAGTTGGTCACCTTTATGTTCGAGGAGGCCAGCCTCTGATGGGACAGCGTCCTCCGGACTATTGCTGTCGAATATGTATGGACGTGGGCGGCTTTTGAGACCCGCTTCCATGAGAAGTACTTTCCCCTCACGTATTGGCATGAGAAGGAGAGAGTTTCTCCGCCTCCGTCAGGGAGGGATGACAGTGGCAGAATACGAGAACAGGTTCACGGAACTGGCTAGGTATGCTCCTTTGATTCTCGCCGATCAGCCGATGAGGATGCGGCGCTTCTCTGAGGGCCTGCGACCCGAGATGCGCTCGAAGATGTGTTGCGTTAGCATATCCTCCTATGTTGAGCTAGTGGGCATGTCTCTGCAAGCTGAGCAGGATGGGGATAGGTTATTCCGCACTCGTGGGCCTATGGTTCCTAGGCCACGACCCGAGTTGCCGAGCAGGCCGTTCCTCGGCAAGAGGCCTCATGCAGACTCGCCTCCCAGGCTCGCGGCTCCACCAGCCCCTATGAGGTGACCAGACTTGTGGTGCACTTATTGCAGGAGGGCGGGCCATGCGGACACCTACTGTTTCACTAAGATGAGGGACAACGGCTTCTCGACGCCTCAAAGGATCAACCGCTAGCTTCCTCAGGCCATTACAGCCCTGCCTCTGCGGTCAGCACCAGCACATCCATCATTTTGGCCGCCTGCACCTCGCTTCAGGCCGCCTCAACGGCCTATGATACCTCAGCCTAACCGTCCTCAGCATGCACGAGTACATGCACTTGCAGCTGAAGGCCTGAGACATCAGCTATAGCACCAATGGCTTTTGAAGTCACGGCTCACGTTCAAGGTACACCCGTCTTCTTGTTGGTGGACACCGGGTCCACTATCTCGATCATATCATGCGCAGCGGTCAAGCGACTGGGGTTGGGTACTGCTCCTACGAGGGGAGTGAGGATACTTACAGCTACAGGGACTTTTTCAGACGTTAGCAAAACTTGTGAGGGTTGCTCGATAGACTTAGGAAGCAGGACAGTACTTGTGGATCTGATAGTTGCCCCACTATACCATTACGACGTTATCCTCGGTATGGATTGGCTCACCGAGATGAAGGCGGAGATTGATTGCGATACCCGGGTAGTGACAGCCTACGGCACGGTCTTTACTTTTCCAGTGCAGGTCAGTTGGCCCTGTCATGTTAGTTGTTACGCTACCTTGTTAGAGAATGTTGATGGTCCGACACTTGATGGCACGCCGGTAGTTCGGGAGTTCGCGGATGTGTTCAGGACGATTCTTGGATTACCTCCTTAGCGCGAGATCCATTTTACCATTGATCTTGTGTCTGGTGCTACACCCATCTCGTTACCCAGGTATCGTATGCCTCCATGTGAGATGGAGGAATTGAGGAGACAGATGCAGGCTTCATACGACCTAATGTGTCTCCTTGGGGAGCACCCGTGTTGTTTGTGAAGAAGAAGGATGGATTACTGCGATTGTGTATTGATTATCGCAGGCTGAACCAGGTGACGGTGAAGAACAAGTATCCTTTGCCCAGGATAGATGATCTGTTCGATCAGTTGAAGGGGGCGCAGTATTTCTCAAACATTGACTTACAGTCAGGGTATCACCACTTGCGCGTCAGGGATGAGGACGTGCAGAAGACAGCTTTCAGGACCAGTTTTGGGCACTACGAGTTTCTTGTGATGTCGTTTGAACTCACAAACGCACTTGTTGTGTTCATGGACCTGATGAACAGGGTGTTTCGGCAGTATCTATTTCGATTCGTCATCGTGTTTATCAATGACATCCTGATATACTCCGAGAGTCGGGAAGATCACGAGGAGCACCTGCGAGCAGTCTTTGATACGCTCAGAAAGAACCAGTTGTTTGCACAGTACAAGAAGTGCGACTTTTGGAAGAAGAAGTCAAGTTCCTGGGACATGTGGTGTCCAAGGAAGGCATAGTTGTGGTAGCCGCAGTTCAGGACTGGGAGCAGCCCGGTTCGGTTACCGAAGTAAGGAGTTTTCTTGGCCTGGTAAGCTACTACCGTCGATTCATTCGGGATTTTTCCAAGATAGCAAGACCGTTGTCTCAGCTGACTCGGAAAGATCTCAAGTTCGCCTGGAATGAGAAAGTAGAGGCAGTTTTTCAAGAGATGAAGGACAAGTTGACGTCCGCCCCTGTGCTAGTATTGCCAGAGCAAGGGGTCAAGTATACGATATACACCGACGTGTCTCGTGTTGGTTTGGGTTGTGTCCTTATACAGAAGGACAGGGTGATCACTTACGCATCACGACAGCTAAGGAAACAAGAGGAAAACTACCCTACACAAGACCTCGAGTTAGCGGCTAACATATTTGCACTGAAGCTCTGGAGACATTACCTCTACGAAGAGGAGTTCGAGCTCTTTTTGCGACCACAAGAGCCTTAGGTACATATTCACGCAGAGGGACTTGAATATGAGACAACGACGATGAATGGAAACTTTGAAAGACTTCAAGTTCGAGGTCTCCTACCATCCTAGCAAGGCTAACCTTGTGGCAGACGCGTTGAGCCGCAAGAAGGCGATAGCATTTGCGGCTCCGCTGATGATAGCAGAGTGGGATATGGTAGAGTTTGTGCGGGATTTTGAGCAAAGACTTACGGTGGAGGAGCCATTCGAGAGCATCGCACATATGCGTGTGCAGCCACTGATCGATGACCGAATCATAGTAGCTTAGAGAGAAGACGAAGGGTTGTTAGAGTTGAGGAAACGAGCTAGTGATGATGCAGACTCTGAGTGGAGAGTTGGTACAGATGGGGGCTTACATTATCGTGGCCGCCTATGCGTCCCAGATTTTCATGACTTGAGAAAGGAAATTCTCGAGGCCGCTCACAATTCGAGGATGGCAATGCATCCTGGCAGTACGAAGATGTACCGCGACATGGAGCGGTCGTACTGGTGGGACAACATGAAAGCCCACATAGCAGAGTATGTTTCACGTTGTCTTACGTGCCAGCAGATCAAGACCGAACATCGCCGATCTCCTGGACTGCTTCAGCCCATGCCCATAGCAGAATGGAAATGGGATTTCATTTTTATGGATTTCATCTCAGGACTACCGAAGACAAGGGACATGATTCTATTTGGGTGATCGTGGACCGGTTGATGAAATCGACCTATTTCCTCCCTATTAGAGTTTCGAACTCCGCAGATGAGTTGGCCAGGTTGTACATCAAAGAGATTGTACGTCTGCATGGAATTCCTATGGAGATCGTGTCGGACCGAGACACGTGATTCACATCTATCTTCTGGACTCGTATCCAGGAAGCAATGGGTGTGAAGTTGAAATTCAGTACCGCGTTCCACCCACAGACTGACCGGCAGACGGAACGGGTAAACCAAGTGTTAGAGGACATGCTGCGAGCTTGTGTGCTCGATTTCAAGGACAGTTGGGATGACTGTCTTCCTTGTGCCGAGTTCGCCTATAACAACAGCTTTCAGGCGAGTATTAGCATGGCTCCTTACGAGGCCTTGTATGGGCGTCCATGTCGAGCATCGCATTGCTGGGCAGAGGTTGGCGAGAGAAGTTTAATTGGCCCCGAGTTGGTACAGGCGACCTCAGAGAAGATCGACATTATCAGGCATCGACTTCTTGCAGCACAGAGCAGGCAGAAGAGTTACGCCGATACGAGACGGCGACACTAGAGTTCGAGGTCGAGGACCATGTGTTTTTGAAAGTTTCCCCCATGAAGGGAGTCCTTCGGTTTAGGAAGAAGGGGAAGCTCACGCCGAGATTCATTGGCCCATTCCAAATACTGGATCGAGTGGGGGCGGTAGCCTACTGTCTTGCTTTGCCCACGCCACTCGTTGGCATGCACAACGTGTTTCATGTATCGATGTTGAAGAAATACGTTCCTGACCCTTCTCACATTATCAGATGGGAGCAGGTACAGTTAAGTGAAGATGCTACTTATGTACTGCGATCGACGCGTATTCTAGATAGGAAGGAGCAGGTGTTGCGCAGTAAGGTGGTTCCACTTGTTAAGGTTTTGTGGACGCATCACCCTGAGGAAGGGGCTACTTGGGAAACAGAAGCCGAGGTTCGCAAGAACTACCCTCAGATTCTCGAGTACGAAAAGGTACTAATTTCGAGGACGAAAATTTTCTTTAAGGGGGGTAGATTGTAACGTCTCGAAAAAATCCGTACAAAGACCCGAGTACCACCTCAGGCAGAAATCACTTAGGACCAAATCCTTTAGAAATTAGACGAAGTTAACTAAGTGTTAAACTAGATTAGCTATGAAATTAGCTTGAACCACTTTAAATACAAACTGCAAGACCCAAAACTTGCAGAATCATTAACGCTATATTACCCTGAAACCTAGGACCAATCTCTAAACCCAGTTGCTCACGGGAGCACCTTGAAACTTCATATAGGACCTGGACCATGCGTCGAAAGTCCGATTGCTGCGAAACCATACGATTAGGACCGCCTTGCTGGGCTTGACAACCATCTTGGAAATCATGTCCAGATAGTATCCAGAAACGCACAACTTGGACCCGGAGCGAAGTGTGTGAGAAATGCAAATACTTTTAGAAATTGAACTCAGATTTAAGTGATTTGGGTCGTTCACTTGCAGGCCAAATCTAAAATTTCAGACCGTCAAAATCTTACCCAAATACACCCTCGGATCAGGGAAATTTCCCAGCACAGGTCCATGTACCCGTGGCCCTGATCGAGCGACGATGACCTTGAACTGAAACCGGTCCGCCACGGTCGATCTGTAAATCCGATTGGACCAAAAACTTAACTCGACCTAAATCCAATGCCAGGGAGCTTAAGTCCGACCTCATGTAGAAAAGGGGCCACCAGAAGTGCTCCGTTGGACTGAAACAGCCACCTCTTGGCTATAACCTAAGTATAGCATGGCCCTGGGGCCATTCCCATTAGTTCTGGGCCTATAAAAGGGCCTTAAACCATCTCTCTCTCATTCCATACGAATTTGGAAAACCCTAAAAGAGAAGAGAGAAAAGAGAAGGAAAGAGAGAGAAAGTGAGAGAAAGAGAGTTGGCGTTTGTTCCTAGGATTCAATCCCATCACTCCACGGGCTGAATCCGCCTTCTGAATCGCTATCCCGGCGATTTCGACTCCGTTCTTGGGTAAGAAATCCTAACCCTAATCCGTTTTAGGGATTCAAATAGCGTAAGTGATGAAATAGCTAACATATTTCATGCTATAGGTGGCCGTCGTGCCGAAGACAAAGACTTGATATACAAACTGAGTTCGATACTTGTTTATCGGCGAAAGGTGCGGACTATAAATGTTTAAGTTATGGTTTTCAAGGCTTTCAATGTCAGTAATGATTTATGATTGACTTGATTACTATCACACGTGCTTAGATGCGACGTTTTCTGTGTGTTACACATATATATATGAACTACGTTGAATATAGTGCATTCCATGTGTTTGTTGAAATGTCTGATTATGGAATTATGAATTGTGCTTAACATGATTATTGATCGAGAATACTTGATTGTTGTACGTGTGGAAATTCCTACATGGAAGGATTTGCTATAATATGTGTTTTAACAAATCTATTACATGTGTGTAATATGTGTAGTCTAAGTGTTTGATAAAATGCTTGAATGTGAAAATGCTTGTTTAAATCCATGTAATGAGGGTGTTGAGATAGGATTCTCAATTCCCTTAACTACGGTTATAGTATCCTCTATATAACCTATCCTACTACTATGTGTTGCATGGATGAAATGTCTATGTATGATAATATGTGTAGTATGTATTTGTTACATTGCTTAAGTAAGACTTATATCTGATTTCCGTTGTCACATGCTGTTTTGGATTACTAGATGTGAATGCTATTAGTTGGAATGTGTTTGGGACTATGGTATAGTCCAGGCAATCAGTAACAAGTCCTGATATGGTGGTTGAGGTTGTTTCGCCACACAGGACGTGTTCGATGAATCCGAGTCGTACTTTGGTTGTCGACAGTGGTTAGGCCCCACGGAGTGCTTACGCACTTCATGTCAATCTACTCGATGTGCGCTCGTACCAGTCGAGCTTGTCAAGTAACCCGATTGACCCGATGGGTGTTCACCATGTATAGACGCTACTGCTTAAACCTAAGGTACCAAACTCACCAGTGGAAATCCCGTTAACCTTAGTACCTCGATCCGCTAAGACTCATGAACCAGACATGGTGGTATGGGACACTGGTCGAGCTGTCGGCCTACGCCGAGGTGACAAGCCCACCCGTAGTGACCAGTGAGCAACCTAAGCTCGTAAGCCGAATACGGTGGTATGAGACACTGTATTCGAGTTGTCGGCCTACGACTAGGTGACGAGTCATTCGTAGTGACCTCGAGCATACTCTGAGAGTGCGCTGAGGCGACGAGCCTCTCCGTAGCAACTAGAGTATAAGCTAGGCCTGCATTGAGGTGACGAGCCCTTTGTAGCGACCTGGAAGCGCAACATCGTACGAGACTAGCTAGGACTGACGACCCTAGAATGGAGGTACCTTAGCTTCCCAATCCTGCTGTATGAAAAGGTCTAATAAGAACTCGGTAATCACGCTGATGCACCGCATTGCATATGACTTTGGCGTTGGTGTTGAACACAGAGGAAGGGGTGCATGCCGCGACCGTAAGAGGAAGATCACAGAGGGAGTGCAGGCGAGGGCATGCATCATTAATACATATCATGTTTGCATTAACCAGAGTACTTAGAGATGTTTGATTGTATTGCTTTATCATTACTGCTTGATTGAATTGATAACATATTAACCTTTGCCTTATAGCTCCACTGAGTTGATCACTCACTCCCACGCTTTGGGACGATGTTTTAAACACCAACCAGACTTTGTCTTAGATACAGATTTTGGCACGACGTATGAGGCCGAGCCAGACTTCTACGACGACGAGGAAGAATTCTCGTATATGCAGTTATCAGACGGGTTTACTTAGACCGTCCTGATCGACAGGGGCTACAGGGCTTATCATTTGTAGTTGGACTATCTTTGATATTTTGTATTTGGGAACTAAACTTGTAATTATTTAACCTAGTGACAATCATACTCTGAGGGCTTGTTATTACTTTTATACAGTTTGTATACATATCACAGTCTTCTGCTTGCGTAATTTAAACTGCCTCTGAACTATGATATGTTGTTTTGGTATAATCTCATTCATGTTTAATGCACTAATACGGACAACATTTAATCATCATTATCTATGTTGCATAAGTGATGTGTTGGAACTTGGGAGTTGGGCCCATGCTCGACCCCCGATTTTCAGGGCGTTACACATGGGCTACCCCACTCGAGCCCGGTGTGAAAATGCCCCTGCATCAAATTAGTATCAGAGCGGGATGTCTCGTGCTCGAGACTCCTCACCGGAGGTGATTAATGAAGGGGCATTTTCACACCGGGCTCGAGTGGGGTCGCCTGTGGGATGCAGGGGCACACTCAGGGTGGGCGGGGCCCACGGGGGAGGTTTCGTGTTCGAGACTCCTCACCGGGGGTAATTAATGCGCATTTCACACCGGGCTCGAGTGGGGTAGCCTGCGGGATGCGGAGACACTCGGGGTGGGCGGCCCGTGTGAGGCGGTACCCATGTGATTTGAAGCCCACGAGGGGGGTTCAGCCGAGGTCCTAACCCATGAGATGTGAAGTCTGGGCTATGAGATAAAGAGATTAATTCGACATGCTCTAACAGTTCCAGCTTTTAAAGCAAGTGGTTAATTGTCCTGCATCAAACAGCCAACAAAACAGAGCAGCAGGAAGAATCACAAGAAGCCCTCAAACAACAAGTATAACCTATCCGAACAGCACAAACCACATAAAACCAATAGAAGAGCCATTTTGGATAAATTGAAGCTCGAGTCTCCACTCACACTATAAGCAAACTTCTTCAGCAAGGTCTAACTGAAAATTTTCAAAATAGGGATAGGTAGGTTGTAGGTTATTAATGTGAGCACCATGCTGGCCCTACTCCCATTTAAAAGCTTCCTCTTGAGTACCTAGAGCATCACCCTTCCCCCCACAATTAAGTGATGTTTCAGTAAAGACCCATCTACTCCTGGCCCAACTGCAAAGTTAAAAAGAGGAAATTGTCTTTACTATCAACTCCGTGAACAGAAACAGTACCTGAGGTCGCACCAAGTGTTCAAGCATTTAATTGTGCCCCTTCATAATGTCCAAACTCCAAACTCTACATTTTCTGTTAGTGTCCACTAACAACTTGCAAAAAGTATCTTATTCCAATAAATCAATAACCCGGTGAATGTGAATCAACTGAGAACTTGAATGCTCTATATACCTATTACACCATTTTTTTTTAACGACTAAACTTTTATTACAAACAAAAGAAAACGAAAAAAAAAAAAAAAGAGAAAAAAAGAGGGCCACCGAGAAGGCAATTGAACTACAACCTTACAATCCTTTAAAGAAGGGGAACAAGAAGCCAATTATATAATCAACCCTTTGGGATGTGCCTTCCCCCGACTTGCTAACATTAATAAAGCATCTATCATTCCTTTCTTCCCAAACAGCCCACCAAATAGCAAGCAAAGCCATTCTCCGAAGTGTTATCTTCCTCTTCCCAAGCCCTACCCCATGCCAAGCACAAAAGGGGAGATCCACCAAAGTCGAAGCTGACCACATCACCTTAAAGCGGCCCAGAATGTCTGCCCAAATTGGATTCAGAAAAAGGCAATGCACAAAGAGATGATCAACTGATTCCTCATCTTGCACACATAGCATACAAATATTAGAGATGATCATAGCTCTTTTTTGAAGGTTATCGATAGATAGGACTTTCTTCCTATCCACCAACTAATCAAAAGCCGTTATCTTAGGAGGGACAATTGTTCGGAGTATCCCCGATATTATTCATAGCTCCAACTCGGCGATACTGATAACAATGGTAGTGATATCGATAACATTGGTAGTATTAGAAATTCCATGCATCAACGATATATCAGTATTGATATCGCCAGTGTTTGAAGTATCGGTATTGCTACAAGTTTCGTTGGTCGAGGTCCGAGGATATAGAAACAATATCAATGTCACAGATAATTTCCCCGATAACTGAAAATGCGGGGAAACATTAATATTGCCAACATTCCAAGTATCGGCATCGCTAGAAGTTTCGTGGGTTAGGGATACAGAAACAATATCGATGTCACCAATAATATCCCCGATAACCGAAAATATGGGAAAACATTGGGGAAACGTGGGGAAAATAGTGGAATTTTCCAGCAAAACTTCAGGAGATGTTAAAATGCACATATTTGCATATTTAGATATATATATATATATATATATATATATATATATATATATATATACAAAAAAGAATGCACACATGGTAAGTTTTCATTTAATGGGGGTTTAAAAGCATGTGTTGTCATAAGAAATCAGTCCAACCATCCCATCTAGCCATCTATCCAATCATCCAACCTTCTATCCAAATGTTCATCGATATTTCAGAATATCGGCAACACAACATTTCGCCAAGAAATCGTTAACTAGAAAGGAAACAAAAAATAGTGGTCTCGATATCGTGCATGTTGTGATCAGTGTTTTAAATATTGACAATATCAGCCAATATATCCCATATATCTTGTATCCCACCTGTGCGATATGAAACACACAAGTAGTGCCGATACATCCCACCTATTTAATCTAGTGAGCATTTTCAATTTTCAATCCATGTTTTTGTTATTAATCACGTTAAACCAATGTTAAATGGTCTCGATATCGTGCATGTTGTAATCAGTGTTTTAAATATCGACGCTATTAGCCAATATATCCCACGATATATCTTGTATCTCACCTGTGCAATACGAAGCACACAAGTAGTGCTGATATATCCCACCTATTTGATCCGCTGAGCATTTTCGATTTTCGATCCATGTTTTTGTTATAAATCACGTTAAACCAATGTTAAATGGTTACAAATATATGATTCTTCATATTTTCCATGAAAAATCATAGATTTGGAACTTCGATTTCAAGATTTAGGGGAGATGGGTCAAGTTGCGGAAAATTGAGAAAAATCAAAATTTCTCAATTTCTCGCAAATCAATTGCAATCTTTGTATCCAAACACAAAATTAAACATGTATGTAACCTGATCTAGTGATTCTTCTTTTGCTTTTGAATGTATTGCTTGTGTTTCCATACATATCTTCTTACGTTTATAAATTATATGAATAGACTTTGAATATACTCGCATCAGTTCAGTTGGAAAGCGCATATATTAGGACCCCCCACAAAGGAAAACCCTATTATGTGCAATTTTTTTGTAATGTTTTGATTTCCAAGAATGTATTGATGTCTTTTTCAACAATCCCGAAAGTTTCATTGAAAAATTCGGCCAATTTCCCAATGATCGCATGTTTCCCAACAACAGTGATACATTACGCGATATAACTGCTATATCCCATATGATAACTGATATGTATTTGTATCCCAAGGGTGCGATGCATTACGCAATAAAAATATTTTAAACTTTGGTTGTGATAACGATAATATCACGATATTAGCATCGAAAAATTGAACACGGCGTAGCATACAACCATGAGCCCATAAAAAAATTAAACTAAATTTTTTTAATAAACAAAATTTTGGCAATATTATCAAAATATCACTGATACAGGGACAATACAAGCGACACGTTGAATTTACACGATAGAAAATATTGGCAATACATTAGCAATATCGATACATTGGCATTACAGGCAACACTTGGAATTTACACACTAAAAAATATTGGCAATATTGATACATTGGCGATACAGCATTGATGCCTGGAATTTCTGATACTACCAGTGTTATCGGTATCGCCACCGATGTTATCGGTATCGTTGAGCTAGAGCTACTGATAACATCATGGATATTTTGATAATATCGGGGATACTTCAAACAAAGTGTATCGCTAATATTTTCAACTGTGTAAATTCCAGGTGTCTTTTGTATCGCTGATGTATCAATATCGCCAATACTTTCGACTATGTAAATTCCAGGTGTCACTTGTATTACAAGTGCATCGGTGATATTTCAAAAATATCACCGATGTATCGTCAATGTATCGATATCGCTAAAAGTCTAATTATTAAAAAAATTCATTTCAAATTTTAATGGCACATGGTTTGTATGATGAAATGCATGTCTGTATGTGTGTAGATGTATGCATGCATGGATGAATGGATGGATGTATCCATAGATGGATGGATGCATGGATGTGTATGTGTGTATGCATGCATGGATGGATGGATCATGTGTGTTTGTATGTACGTATGTGCATGCATGCATGGATGGTTGGATGGATCCACCATTTTCCCCAATGTTCCCTATGTCAACGATACATGCTTTTAGGCCTCATTAAAGGAAACTTACTATTTGATTACTAAATATGCAAATATGCATCTTTTTCACTATTATTGTATTCTTAAATAAGCAAATATTTATATTTCAGCATCTCTTAAAGTTTCACTAAAAATTCCACCATTTTCCCCATGTTTCCCTAATGTTTCCTCGCATTTCAAAGAATCAGCGATATTATCGGTAATAACAATATTGTTTCTGTATCCCCGGTCAACGAAACTTACAATGATACTGATACTTAAAACACTGGGAGGGGCATTATAGTGCCAAACAAACTTGGTGCGTCGATCTCCCCCTCACAAAAGAGAATAGGACTTGACGGAGAACACACCTGACTTGTTGGCCTTCCACATCAACTTATCCAATTCGGAGATCGGTACATAAAGATGGATACAATCATGAAGAGCCACAAACTTATCAACTTCCTCATCATAGAGAAATCTCCTACACGGAGGTTCCCAAACTACCGCCCCACCGATGCGGGAGAAGCAATCCGCCACCATAACAGAAGAGTCCGAAGCCAAATGAAAAATGGAATGGAACTCATCTATTAAAGAGGATATCCCAACCCACACATCCTCTCAAAATATGATTTTTTCACAATTTCCCAGCAAAAAGTTGACCCCTTCCAATGACGACTTCATGGAAGAGACACCTTTCCACAGTCGGCGCTCTATAGACTGATGAGCCTCTTGTCCACCAACCCCCTTCTAAGCACCCATACTTGCTTTTGACAACATCTTTCCAAAGCACTCCTTCACCCTCCCCAAACCTCCAAAGCCATTTCCCAAGTAACGGGATGTTCATAGACTTTAGATCCTTAATCCCTACTCCCCCCTCTTCATAGCTTTTATACGCATCCCAACTCACTAGATGAAATTTCGTCTTCTCCTCCACCCCTTGCCATAGGAAATCTCATCTAAGCTTTTAAAGCCTTAAATGCATTGACCAATGCCGACTTCACAAAAGAGACCTTTCCACAAAGTCGACACTCTATAGATTGATGAGTCTCTTGTTCACCAACCCCCTTCTAAGCACCCATATTGCTTTTGACAACATCTTTCCAAAACACTCATGCACCCTCCCCAAACCTCCAAAGCCATTTCCCAAGCAACGTAATGTTCATAGACTTAAGAACCTTAATACCTATTCCCCCCTCTTCATAGCTTTTATAAACCTCATCCCAACTCACTAGATGAAATTTCTTCTCCTCCACCCCTTGCCATAGGAAATCTCATCTAAGCTTTTCAAGCCTTAAAAGCACCGATGTCGGACATTTGAAAAGTGACATGAAATAAAGAGGGAGATTTGATAAAGCCACTTTCATAGCGTGATATGACCACCGAGAGATAGATATCTAACTTTCTATCTAACAAGCTTCCTCTCAAACCTCTCCACCACCTTATCCCAAAGGTGTTTGGACAAATTACCCAAACACTTGAAAAGTGACATGAAATAAAGAGGGAGATTTGATAAAGCCACTTTCGTAGCGTGATATGACCACCGAGAGATAGATATCTAACTTTCTATCTAACAAGCTTCCACTCAAACCTCTCCACCACCTTATCCCAAAGGTGTTTGGACAAATTACCCAAACACAAAGGCAAACCAACAAACATAGTCGGAAAAGCCCCAGCTACACAAGCTTTTCCATCTAGCAATCCTTTCAAACCTCTCCACCACCTCCCAAAGTTGTTTGGCCGGATTACCCAAACACAAAGGCAAACCCACAAACATAGTAGGAAAAGCCCCAGCCGCACAAGCAAAAAAAAATTGGCCAACTACTCCACTTCAACCACCTCCATCCAAACCCCAAACATCTTTGCTCTTAGCAATGTCAACTTTTAAACCCAACACCACTTCGAAACATTGAACAATAGTTCACAGATTATCCACCATTTCAAGATTGGCATCACAAATAGGAGGGTGTCATCAGCAAATTGCAAATGGGAGATGAGGGTGGGCATTCCCTCCATCTTGTAGCTTGAAAAGAAGCCCTCCTCCTACCCTTTAGCAAGCATTCTACCCAAGGCCTCAACTACCATAAGGAAGAGAAAAGGAGAAAGGGTCCCCTTGGCATAGACTCCTAGCGCTTTTGAAAAAGCCTTTTGGGGAACCATTAAGGAGAACCGAGATGCGCGCCTAACCTACACACTCCCAGATCCACTTCCTCCACTTCATGCCACACCCCATCTAAAGCAACATATAGTCAAGAAAGCTCCAATCAACATGATCATAGGCTTTCTCTATATTCAGCTTGCACGCTATTCCTTTTACTCCACATTTGTACCTAGAATCAAGGCACTCTTAAGCTATTAAGGCATAATCTAGAATTTGGCGATCAAGCACAAACGCACTTTGATTGTCATAAATGACACTCCCTATCACTTTCCGCAACCGAGCCACTAGCACCTTTGTCAAAATTTTGTAAGGCCCTCCTATGAGACTAATTGGCCGAAAGTAACATCATGTATAACTACACAACTTCAGAAAAATAGAACAAAACATGGACCTCAAGCTAGCCTATGGACAACCATTTTTCTATATCCTCACGTTTCCAGCATTAAGCCTCATGTGCTGACAGTTAGTGTGCAAGTGTGACCAAACCAACGTCAGGGTTCATACAGTTATATCAAGATAATAAGATTTCGAATCAGAAACCCACTTGACCATGAGCAGGTTCCAGCTTACCCACCACAGAAAGACACAAACATGGAAATAGATTTCACAAATTCAGCATTGGAAACATTCATGAAAATTTTAACCTCTCAAGTCTTAATGTCTTTACCTGCTTAAGCTGACCCCTTCTCTTTGATAGAAGAATGATTTGATCATTCAGAGTCTTCCATGCACAAGCTTCATAACAAAGCTTCACTATTTCAATAACAGCATTCTTGGTTCCAGTGACATCACCAGCAAGCCTCATTTGCTTCTCCACATTCAAAAGGGACTCTATGGCAGCATCTAGATTCCCTTCCTGCAGATACCCAAATATTACAAAATCAGTTCTCCCTCTCTGTGAGATACAGACACTAATTAACTCTAGAACAAAGAATAGCTCAAGTTACTTTATGGTGATACGCTAGGCAAAATGTGTTGATTTCCAAATCGATACACCCAAACCAGCGGTGTTTTACTCCAAAACAGTGTTCAAAATATCAGTATTGCGTTACATATCACACCCTTGGGATACGGATATGTATCAGTTATCACATGGGATATATCGATTGTGTCATGTAATGTATCGTTGTTGTTGGAAACATGGGAAAACATTGCGAAATTGGTCGAATTTTTCAAAGAAAATTCAGTTATTGTTATAAAAAATAAAAAAAAAAAAGACATCAATACACACTTATAAATCAAAAAATTACAAAAAACAAGTGCACATAATAGGTTTTCTTTATATGGGGGCCTAATCTATGCACTGTCTAACTGAATTGATGCAAATATATTCAAAGTCTATTCATATAATTTATAAATGTAAGTAGTGTAGAAACACAAGCAATACATTCAAAAGCAAAAGAAGAATCATTAGATTAGGTTACATGTTTGATTTTATGTTTGGACACAAATTGCAACCGATTTGTGAGAAATTTTGATTTTTTTCAATTTTCGGCAACTCGTCGCATCTCCTTTAAATCTCGAAATCAAAGCTCACAATTCATGATTTTCATAAAATATGAAAAATCATGGATTTGTAATAATTTGACACTAATTTAACATGATTTACAAAAAAAAAAAAAGGATCGAAAATCGAAAATGCTAACTGGATCGAACATGTGGGATATATCCCACTACTTGTGCATTTCGTATCGCACGGGTGGTATACAAGATATATCGTGGGATATATCAGCCGATACTTAAAACACTGCTCCAAAATACTGCATCGGGCCCATCTTCAAGTGATCCATGCCCATATCAGATAGGCATCACTGTGGTGAATGGTTCTGTAAATGACACCTCTGGAAAAACCCTAGATACATGGTTTGTGGCCCACAAATGGATGCCATGATGGTTAAAAATGAAAGACAGGGAACAATCCATATGCAACTGAAAAAAAAAAAAAAAGAAGCTGACTCGCTGGCCCAAACCAAGAATGCCATGTATGGTTGACAGTAAAACACATCCAGTTTTCCATACACAAGGGAGAAATTCTTCAGCCCACATGGCCAGGATTATTCTACAGTGGGACCCACCATAACGAACATCTTGGATCACAGAAGGCCAGCCCCAACAGCAACAGTACTCTGGTCACAAATCAAAAGTACCGCTAGTTCGGATATTAGTGTATATTCATTTTATTCAAATAAACAGCAGAAAGAAAGAATTTTTCAATCTCCACAAAAAACCACATATAGAACAAAACCAGCTAAAGAAAGGAAACCCTAGAAACATAGAAATCCTTTTGATAGAGAGAGATCTGATGCCGTCAAAATCAATGAAAGCATCAGATCTTATAAAAACAATCTCAGAAAATTCTAAAAAACGACCGATAAATTCTAATTTTTTTCGAATTTCAGTAGCAAAAAGATGAACAAAGCTTATATCGAAAGCGATTAAAATGAGAAATAAGCAATTCGATATCTGTTAAAGATAGAAAGCGTAGAAACTCACCATTTTTTCAGTCGATCTGAAGCTAGAAAAAAAAAAAAAAAAAAAAAAGAAGAGAAACCCTAGGAGAGAGAGTGACTAAAGAAATGAAAAGGCAGAATATTTTAAAAAGAAAATAAATTGTTGGGGTATTTTCGTAATTTCACAAGATTAATTAGAAGAGTTGACAAAAACACCCTCCTTTTTGGCCATACACCAAAAACCTCCTCTCTTTTTTAAATTGTCAATAAGCGCTCCTAGTTTCCATATTATATTATAAAAACCTGTGATTAGCTTAAAGTTAAACATTATATTTAATTGCTGAATACATGAAATGATGTTCTTACCTTTAAGTTTGTAAATATGAGAGAGACTTTAATTTTGAGCAAAAATCTATGTTTTTGTGGGCTCTGATATAGTTACATGATCTGAACCGTTTTATGATAGACCATTCGTAGGCCGAGCTGGATTTGAACCAGCGTAGAACTTGGCTTATACCATTTAAAAGATGAATCAAAATCATTTATATGTGAATGTGATTTTTTTATTTTTATAAAGTCAATGACAAAAGCATAATTTTATGGGTCCTAGTTACAATAAATTTCTTTAAATGGTCCATTTCAGCTTAAACAAGATAACACTATTTCATAACACAGTTAAAAACAAAAAGAACTCCTTAATAGAGAAGTGGGTTGCCCATGACCTAGGCACAAAGATATATTTATGCCCAGGGCTACATGGGTTCCACAAATATGTCTATGATCCAAAACTCATGTAAGTCTCACAAAAAAACAATGGAATAGAATCATCTACCATTGAAACCATTATGGAGATTATCATGATGTTTATATGCCATCCAAGCCATTCATAGGGTTCTCACCACTCAGATAAAGAGAAGATTTTGTGGATTTTGAAATCTACTACACATGTGGGCCCCACATTGATATATATATTTATCCATGCCATCTATCCATATACATCATTTACAAGTGACATTATGCTTATATATGTGTACAAGCGAGCAACATCCGTTTTGAATTTGGTCTGTTGATTACAATTTCATGGTCCACCAAACATGATTTTGCTTAACCTTGTGTTTTCCCTTAGCAAAAATTTTATCCCAAACATGGGATTGGATGGCTACAATACCATGGTAATTCCAGACATGCAATCATTGTGCAATAATGATATTAATCACATATAATACAATTCAATACCATTCAATGCCAATTACCAAACCAGCCCTTAAGGTACTAAGTAGATTCCGTGAGGTCCACTATGATTGATGTATTTTATTCGCTCCGTCCATCCATTTAACTAGATAATTTTAGGGATTTAGCCCAAAAATGAAGCATATACAATGTTCAAATGTACCACATCATAGGAAATAGTTGAATTGAACGTCTACCATTGAAAAATTCTTGAGAGCCATAGAAGTTTTGGATCAAGCTTATATTTGTGTTTTCCCTTCATCCATGTCTGTATGATCTTATGAACAAGTTAGATGACAAATAAACATCTCTGTGGGACCTAACAAGGTTTCAAGGGTGGAAATCATTATCCCCACTCTTTCCTATGGTATGATCCACTTGATATTTGAATATACTTAAATTTTGGGCTCAACCCGTTAAATTAGATGGAAAAACGGATGGACGGCATGGATTGACCACATAAATTCAAGGTGGGCCCAACTGAGTTTACTCAGTACAATTAGAGTGTGCTGAGTAACCGAGTAATAGCGGGTCTCCTCACTAAAGACGCATTATCACATTAGTGAGCCCTACCATTATGTATGTGTATTCTTTGAATCATTTTAAGGCATGATTCAAAGAACGAGGTAGATTCGAATTTTAAGTGGACCCCACCACAGAAAATAGTGGGAATCGAACGACTACCATTAAAAACTTCTTTGAACCACAGAAGTTTTCGATCAAGATGATATTTGTGTTTTTCCTTATTCCATATCTGTGTTAACTTATAAAAAGGTTGGATCTCAAATAAACATCGTGGTGGGCCTAAAAAGGTTTCAACGGTGGGCATCAAGGTTCCATCGTTTTCTATAGTGGGTCCACTTGAATTTTGGATCCGACTCATTCATTGGCTCATGCCCTAAAATGACATTTTCTAATGAATGGATGGTGTGGATACAATACATGCATCATGGTGGGCCCAAAGAACGTGGTGACGTGAATCCCCGCCATCCCATCATGTCTCCTTTCCCGGGATCTTCTCTCGCACTCTCCCCAAGCCAAAATTCCTTCTCTTGTGAAAAAGGAATTATACTCGTACGTTCTGGTACCCATAATTATATATATAATCTGGACCATTGAAATGTTGCTTCCCATCCTGGATAAAACTACTTACAAAAAGTACTTCCTGTGGAACGATCCTTACCTCTAGATTTGTGGCCTATAGATAGACGGTTGAGAAGAGAAACTCAATTCTCAAGGAAGGTAGCTGGATTGTAGTCAAGAGTTTTAGACATGTCGCACCTTCTTTTTCTGCAATATGCCATATGACTCTCTTTTTTTATATTGACAAATAACTCCCTACTTTTTTTAGTATCAAAGGGAAGCTGATTGTCTGTTACCCTTGTCATAGAGATATTCTTGTGCTTGGGACTGTGTGGAGTCCACAAAGATATCCATAACAAATTCATTCTTCCTATTTATTTTTCAAGACCACGATAAGATACGGTTTTGAAAATCAAGTAGATGCAAAACTCATGTAGGCCATACCACATGAAACAGTGGGGATTGACTGCCTAGGTGTGGCATAAGTTTTGTTTTAGAATGATATTTCTACTTACGATTTATTTGAGTGGTGAGAACCCTATGAATGGCTTGGATGGCATATAAACATCATGATAATCTCCATAATGGTTTCAATGGCAGATGATTCTATTCCATTGTTTTTTTGTGAGGCTTACATGAGTTTTGGATCATAGACATATTTGTGGAACCCATGTAGCCCTGGGCATAAATATGTCTTTGTGCCTAGGTCGTGGGCAATCCACTTCTCTATTAAGGAGTTCTTTTTGTTTTTAACAATGGGTTATGAAATAGTGTTATCTTGTTTAAGCTGAAATGGACCATTTAAAGAAATTTATTGTAACTAGAACCCATAAAATTATGCTTTTGTCATTGACTTTATAAAAATAAAAAATTCACATTCACATATAAATGATTTTGATTCACTTTTTAAATGGTATAAGCCAAGTGCTACGAATGGTCTATCATAAAACGGTTCAGATCATGTAACCATATTAGAGCCCACAAAAAAATAGATTTTTGCTCAAAATTAAAATTTCTCTCATATTTACAAAGTTAAAGGTAAGAACATCATTTCATGTATTTAGCAATTAAATGTAATGGTCAACTTTAAGCTAATCACAGGTTTTTATGATGTAATATGGAAACTAGGAGCGCTTATTGACAATTTAAAAAAGAGAGGAGGTTTTTGGTGTATAGCCAAAAAGAAGGGTGTTTTTGTCAACTCTTCTAATTAATCTTGTGAAATTATAAAAATACCCTCACGATTTATTTTCTTTTTAAAATATTCCGCCTCTCTCTCTCTCTCTCTCTCTCTCTCTCTCTCTCTCTCTCTCTCTCTCTCTCTCTCTCTCTCTCTCCCCCAGGGTTTCTCTTCCTGTTTTTTTTTTCAACTTCAGATCGACTAAAAAAAATGGTAAGTTTCTATGCTTTCTATCTTTAACAGATATCGAATTGCTAATTTCTCATTTCAATCGGTTTCGATATGAGCTTTGTTCATCTTTCCGCTACTGAAATTCGAAAAAAATCAAAATTTATCGGTAGTTTTTTAGAATTTTCTGAGATTGTTTTCATAAGATGTTTAAATTCTCTTCCCTACTCCGCTCAATGCTTTCATTGATTTCGACGGCGTCAGATATCTCTCTGTCAGAAGGATTTCTATGTTTCTAGGGTTTCCTTTCTTTGGCTGGTTTTGTTCTGTATGTGGTTTTTTGTGGAGATTGAAAAATTCTTTCTTTCTGCTGCTTATTTGAATAAAATGAATATACACTAATATCCGAACTAGCAGTACTTTTGATTTGTGGCCAGAGTACTGTTGCTGTTGGGGCTGGCCTTCTGTGATCCAAGTTGTTCGTTATGGTGGGTCCCACTGTAAAATAATCCTGGCCATGTGGGCTAAAGAATTTCTCCCTTGTGTATGGAAAACTAGATGTGTTTTACTTTCAACCATACATGGCATTCTTGGTCTGGGCCAGCAGGTCAGCTTCCTGTTCGTGAGGATCCATCTTTCAGTGGTCCAAAATTTTCACCTTGCAGACTCACTGGGGATGAGTGATGGGCCAAAAATCATCTCCATGGAATAATCCTAGCCAACTTTTTTTTTTTCAGTTGCATATGGATTGTTCCTTGTCTTTCATTTTTAACCATCATGGCATCCATTTGTGGGCCACAAATAGGGCTGTACATCGAGCCGAACTGATCCGAGCTGGGCTCAGTTCGGCTTGGCTCAGCTCGGTCACCAGACACACCCAGCTCGAACTAGGCTCGGCTCGGTGACCGAGCCAGCATGTCCAGCTCAGCTCGGCTCGATCAGCAATCGGACGAGTTCGAGTCAGTTTTGAGCTTTCAAGCTGAGTTCGAGCTCGAGCATTCGAACTCTACTGAGACAATAATCAGAGAGAAATTAGAAAAAGGAGAACAATCACGAAGGAAATTGGACAGTCCGAGGGTCCAATCTAAACCGTCCATTTTCCTTTCTCATGCAGGGCAGCCGCAGCCAATGAGCGGACCAGCTTGATTTCTGCGCCCGGCAATGTTCATTGTGGGGCCCACCTCATGCACGGCTCGGATGCCATATGGGTGATCATTTTCCTCTACATTAATCTCACACTTTCTACCGGAGACAGAAAAATCAGAAAAAAGGGAAGAAACTCTCGGTAGAAAATCGGACAGTCAGCAGGTCCAATCTAAACCGTCCATGTTCGATTTACAGAGCAGCCCAAACCATGAGCGGACCAGTCTGGTTTCTGCACCGGGCAACATTCATCATGGGGCCCACCTTATGCACGGCTCGGATGTCCCATAGATCATCATTTTCCTCGAAATTAATTACAGATTTTCTCTCGCTCTACTGATACGAAAATCGGCGAGTGGAAAATCAGAAAAAAAAAAAAAGGGGGGGGGGGGGGGGGGGGGAATCTCAACAAAAAATCAGAGAGAGAGAAGAAGAAGAAGAAGGGAAGAAAATCTACCTCAGCCAGGGCAGCTCTTTCGTAAAAGGGTTTCAGACGCTCTTCAACATCGCTCGATTTCTTCGAATCTTCTGCTGCTGCTGCCATCTTCTCTTCCAAAATCGTCAAAAAGACCCAGTTCCTCGTTGCATATAGGGAGAGGAGTTTTTTTTATTTTGAAAGGCAACGAGCGGCTGGGAATGCAAGGGGCACCGTGCAGGGCAGGGTCGCGGGGACGAGCGGGTTAGGGTTTTTTGAGAGGGAAGAATAGGGAACGAGCGGCTGTGGAGAATGGGATGGGAGTTAGGTATATATACCCTACATCGAGTCGAGCCGAGCCGAGTCGTGCTGGGTCAAGCTCGAACTCGGCTCGAATTCATTTTCGAGCTAAAAAAATCAGCTCAACTTGGTCTAAACTCAACTTCGAGCCGAGCAAGCCAACCAAGCTAGCTCGGTTTGTGTACACCACTAGCCACAAACCATGTACCTAGGATTTTTTCAGAGTTGTCATTTACAAAACCATTCATTGCATTGATGCCCAACTGATATGGAGCATGGATCAGTTGAAGATGGGCCTGATGCAGTATTTTGGAGTAGTGTTTAAAGTATCGACGATATCAGCTGATATATCCCACGATATATCTTGTATACCACCCATGCAATACGAAATGCACAAGTAGTAGGATGTATCCCACATGTTTGATCCAGTTAGCATTTTTTATTTTCGATCTTTTTTATTTTATTTTTTTTTATTGTAAATCATGTTAAATCAGTGTTAAATTATTACAAATCCATGATTTTTCATGTTTTATGAAAATAATGAATTGTGAGCTTTGATTTCGAGATTTAGAGTAGATGTGACGAGTCGCCGAAAATTTTAAAAAAAAAAATCAAAATTTCTCACAAATCAGTTGCATTTTGTGTCCAAACATAAAATCAAACATGTAACCTGATCTAATGATTTTTCTTTTGCTTTTGAATGCATTGTTTGTATTTCTACACTACTTTTTACATTTATAAATTATATGAATAGACTTTGAATATATTTTGTTGAAAAATATTTTACAGAATAATATTTTTTCTGTAAATTATGGAATCCGAAAAATGCAAATCGATCTGAAATAAGGACAGGTTGAAGCACGTCTGAAACGTTGTCCTTAAAGCGTTATTTGCCCATACTCAAGTGAATTAAGTACACTGATAGGTTACTGGCAAACAGTTTCTAGAATACGACGAGCCCGATGTGGGTCTGCGTTCAGCAAACAAGAAGGTCCACTGTTGAGACTTAAATATTGCATAATTTTCTCCATTTATATATTGGTTTTATGAACATGAATCAGCTTAATGTTCTATTTTACTCGTGTATGTGTTGCAAGGTGAATTTAAGAGCGTGGATTGAAAAAAAAAGTGTTAAAAAACATGGATTTGATGATCAAGAATCATCAAGACAACGGATGGATCTTATGAGACTAAGATTGAAGAATTTATATGTCAAAGATCCAAGAAAACTAAGTGAGGAATGAAAAGAATCGAAGATTTAAAGTGAAGAATCCTGAAATCGTCCTGAAAAGTGTATTCTGAAGCTCTGAAGTCTATTTTGAAAAAACTGTGCAGCGTAAAGACTATTTTAACGAAACTGTGGAGTGAGAAGTTTATTTTGAAAAACTGCATAAATTTGAGGCAATTTCTAGAGTTTTCTAACTTTATATGAAAATTGGAGTTCCCCACTTATAAATAGGGCTTCCTAGGGCATTCCTAAGCATCATTAAAAGCATTCCAAAGCAAATTTTAGGGTTTTTAGAGGGTTTTCAATTTTATTTAAGTTTTATAAATTGTTTTTTCTATTTTATATCTTTTCTATTTGCATTTATTTCTTTCTTGTTGCTTTCTTTCTCTATTCTAATTATGTTTTTTTAAGTTTCCTCTAGCCCAAGATAGAAGGGAAGTACATGGGTTTAATAATTATTTAAGTGATGATGATTGATTGTTTTAATGATGAGAATAATGGTATATGCATGTTATCTATTATTTAAGTTTTGTTTTTTTATCCTATTGTGAGATCCATATGTTTCTATCATATGAGATCCACATTGATGGATAGGCTTACCCTAGATCAATTAGATTTCTTAGATAGGAAAGGTTTTCAACCTGTTATATTTCTTTGATTTTCATTATCTCATTGATATTGAATTCTTAAAATCACTGGCGCTTGAGAATATATATCAATGGTGCAAATCCATAATTTTATAATCTTTTATATAATTTATTAAAATATTTAAACTGTTTTATTTTTCGATTAGGCTTACCATAGTGTTCAAATCATAGTTGTGTTATCCAAGTTATCATGATTTTGGAACATTAACCTATGTGTGAAACTTTGAAGCCTGGGTGTTATTTTAATTCAGTTGAATTACATTCATTCAAAAATTCCAAAATTAAATCATCAGTTTAGTTTTTATTACTTAGTTTGTTTTGCATTTGATTTTTTTCATTTTCACAATTCATCTCCCTGTCGGATCGACCCTGTATTCACGGGATACTATTTACGAACTTCTGCACTTGGAGGTAAGCAATCAAGTTTTTGGCGCCGTTGTCGGGGAGAGACTGAGATAGATCAGATGTGCAAGATAGCTAAGGTTAGTTCTTTTTTAAGGTAAGTTCTCTTCTAAACCTTCCAAATTTTCTGTAATTTTTTTTTTCCTTTGAAAGTAATTTCAATTAGGTCTTTCAAGCACTAACTATAACATAAGATTGTCCTGCTTGGGATTTTATCATCCAAGTGTTATGGTTGTCTTACAGTTGCTGTTTAATCACAAAGATCATTCGCTAAATCTATTTTTTATATTAGCATAGTTTAATTTTTGCATTAATTTTACTTTTATTGATTTATTATTATTATTATTATTTTTTGTGGATTGAACCCTCATGGTCGGCCCTGCCGCCTGAGTTGTCGATTTATTTTTGCTTTTTGAACTGAACCCTCATGGTCGGCTCTGCCGCCTGGGTTGTTGATTTATTTTTGCTTTATGGACTGAACCATCATGGTCGGCCATGCCGCTTGGGTTGTTGATTTATTTGACTATGGACTGAACCTTCATGGTCGGTGTAACGCCCCGTGTTTTCAGGACCCAAGTACACGACCCGTTTCCTAAAAACTCGAGTGTTAACCTTACAGGATGGTCAAAGTCGAGTATATATTTTTCTTTTATCAGAGTCAGAGTAAGCAGACGAGCGTAGAATGGACAAGTAAGCAAAAATGGAAATTTCAAATTCCATTTAGAATATATAAGTGGTTGCCCATAATGACTTATACAAACCAATGTCTCCAAAATTTACAAATACAATAATTACATGATACAATACATGAGAAATAGTAGAATGCATGTAAATTTGAGCTGCAAGACCCCTAAGTTTCTCAAGGTAGATACAATCATGCAACTCTGTTATTTGAACCCGGCTCCTCATCAGCCCGAACCTGAAAATCACTTAAGCCACCTGTGCTACTTGTACGGTTATAATTATTTGATGGATGAGTGGACAACTCAGTGTGAATTCCCCTCAAGATTACACATCGCCGCATTAGGTAAGCGTAGTTATAAAACAACAAGGCAATCAAAACAATACATGATGCAGTATTTTTAAATGCATGGATGCGTGAATGCACATCAACCTAGGGATGCACATCTAGTCGGACTTGGGCTCGTCGCCCATGCAAATCATCGACCTGAGAAAATCATCCAGTTGGACAGGGGTCGATAGTCGGTGGTCTGGGAGCTAACGAAACGATACCCCGAAGATCCTAAGGGTACGTGCTACAACATCCAGAATAGCCACCCGTCATCACCAACATGCAATGGATGCATCATTAGTCAAACCGTTATTAGTCCAGTTACAATCAGCCAATTTAGGTAAGCTCAAGGTCACTACGGGGAGCATATAGCCCAGCGTAGGCCGACAACTCGGGCGTAGGTCCCATACCACCATCCCCGGCTCATGAGACTACCATCTTATGATGTTTAATGGAAACCCATCGACTAGTGGCCAATTACATTACAGTATATGGGGTTTACCATCGCATGGTTGCACTATATAAAACATCGAACCCATCTAGGGCAAGTATCAAAACAAAACCACGTAGGGCGAGTATTAAAATATGCCACATAGGGCTGATATCAAAACCGTATGATAAATACCATCCTTAAAGACCATTGGGCACAACAACCCTTGATGGTAGGACCACATCAATGATCCATCTAGACCACTACTCAATAACCACCAAGTCGAAGGTCCATTACGATCACAACTAGTCAAGTTACATCCTAAATATGGGTGTACATTCATATGTGAGAATTTCTCACTAATATACCAGTTTAAGTTCCATAAGCAATCCACAAAAAGAAATCCACAAGAATGAACAATTATAGAGGATAATCATAAAGCATGTAATATAACAATTTAATTTCCACCAGCTAACACATGTGATTATAAGGGAGATATCAATTATGAATTTAAATAAAAACTATAACTTAAGCTAATGAGAAGATGGAAAGCTCAAGGGGAAGAATCATCACCTCATAGTTGGATCGCCTATCAGCATGGCTAGGGGACGTGTGGTCCCTTATAGTCGAGTCCTATCATGAATTAGGAAATTACATGGTCAGATCAAGTTCTTCACACTATTTATGGTTGAGATTATAACCCAGGGTTTGGATTACCTAGGTCTAAGGTTCACTCTTGAGTTTAGGTCTATGATAAATTGCTTTTAGGATTTGGATTGTAGTTGGCATATGATAATTTACCATATTAATTTAATAATTGAAAAGTAATGGTTAACATTAGTGTTAACGTTAGCCAATTTATTAATAATAACCATTATGATGCTAGTAATGATATGATCTACTATTAATGATTGTACCTAAGAATGACAATTAAATAACTAATATGTAATAATGATAATTTTGTTTGTAAGCACTACTATTAGCATAGATAATCTACTATTGGTTAGTTGTGTTTAATAACTGTAATTATTATCGTAATACTAATGATAATAGTGATAGCTATCAAGTATCAGTAGTGGATTTAATCATGATAATAGATACCAAAATCTGCCATTAAAGCATTTATAATCATTTGTTGGGCCCACCAAGTTGTGGTTCACCAATCCAACCCATCCATTATGTGTGTCCCACTACGTTAAAGGGTCAAACCAAGTTTCAGGTGCACCCAAATCCCATATGGACCCCAGCAAGTGCTTTTATATGATTTAACATGTCTTCACAAGATTGTAGATGGTGTGGGCCACCTGATCTCTATATATGGCTGATTTTTGGAGGCACCCCATATATAAATGGAACCCATCAAATGGACGGTGTTGATGTTTAACACACATCATGGTAGAGCCTATGGTAGGGCCATGGCCCTAGCCAAAACCTCAAGCACAAGGAGGCAGCGTCCTCTGGACGTTTACGTGCATGTTCCCTATATATTTTTTTAAATTATTTTTTTATTTTTGATAGGTGGGGCCCACCTCAGGAGGATCTACTCCGTCGGCTGGGTTCTAGAGCTCAGGACAGGTCCAATGTCCAATATTGGATATGTCTTGATGCACCGAAATATCACAGCGGCCCTAATGATTTACCATTATTAAATTAGTCTTTCTGTTGGTGTGGCCTACCAGAGAGTTGGGTTGGTTTCATTTTTAGGGTCAACGCCTAAAATGAGGTGGGAAATGGGATGGACAGTCCTGAATGCAATCCCCATACACCATGCTTCATGCATTAGAGGTGTAATATAATACTTTATAACTTTCATGCGTGCACAGATGCATGCATATATACTAACATATATTTTATTATTATTATTATTATTATTTTTTGAAACAAAAGTCCAGGGCCTGATGGCCTTTGATGGACGGCCTGGACAAGCCACATCATTAACGTGGGGCCACATACATGGCCCACCAACCGTGGTAGGGTGGGGTCCACCTATTGATGCAGGGTGCGGCCCACCTGTACTTGTATAGGGCCCGAAACTAGGGCAGCTCACTGGTTTTAGGTGAGACCCACCTGCGTTTGTGCAGGGCCCATCAACATCTTTGGCAGAGCCCACAAGCAGCCCATCATCAGTTGCAACGTGCTGGTTGCCATCTCTTTCAGCCAAGAAAACGGCCTGAACATGGGCGTTTTCTCCCCTGATTTTCGAGCCATATTCAGTCCATTTTCTGAGCATTATGCGGCTCGTTTGCAGGCCATATTGAGTCCGTGTTTTTGTCACTATCTGAGACCATTTTCACTTCATTGCTTGGCCCCAAAACAGGGCCATACTCAGGCCGGTTGGGCCCTGAAATAATGCCTGAACGTAGGGTTCTTTTAGCTTCAAAACAGAGTCTGTCATTCGCTATATGTATAGTCCTTGCTGATGGGTGCTTTTGCACATGTGTGGTGAGGTGTGATGGAGTTTTAGTATGAGTTTATTTTAGAGTCCCTTAAAGAAGGAGAAAAAAAAATGGAGGGAGAGGTCTTACCTTCCACAGTTGCACACGCCCACCACCCACTTCTCTTTCTTCCTCTCTTTTCTCTTTCTTTTCTCTCTTTCTTTTCTCTCCCTCTTTCCTCTCCCACTCAATCGGTGTTGCTATGGACTCTCACTGACTCGGCTTGGTCCGTTTCTCACGGACTGAGTGGGGACAATGCGAGCCGAGCTCACCTAATCCTCACTTTCCCTCTCTGCTTCCTTCCTCTCTCAGTTTTCTTTCCACTCTTTATTTCTTCCTTGGGTGTGGATTCTGAGGGCACCAACGTCTCCTTTTATAGATAAGGAGATGGAGATCCAAAGGCTGGGATTGGTTGTGCCCATCCCCAAGCGACGACCGTCTGTGCCAGTTGTCGCTTTCTAGAAATGGAAAGTTCTGTTTTCGCATTTCATCTCTGTCTGGGAGTTTATGGCTCGAGAGAGAGAACTCTCTTTGATTGGCGGTGCACATCGGTAATCCTGACGCTGCCTTGCCCTTCACGTCAGCAGTCTGTCCATCCTCTAAAGATCCAGCCGTGTGTGCTAAAAATGGACGGTTGGGACTGATCTTTGTTGTTTCAATACATGGGTTAAGTATCCTATACCGTTTTGTTCAGTGGGCCAACACGAGTGAAATGGACGGTTTGAATCGTCCGGAAAGTGCTTGGTGAGGCTCAACTTGGGGTTCGAATTTTAACGGATTCAAATCTTTGAATGGCAGGAGAGATCCCAGCCATTTTGCATTCTGTGCTCGGTCAAAGGCCATTTGACCGAGCAAATACATTCAGTGCATGTCCTGTGCTGATAGTTCAAGGTGCACACGCACCATATGTGAGATGTGCTGTGATGTTTATGATAAATCTACACCGTTCATTCGCCTAGGGGTCCCTATATAGGGGCCCCAACTGAGTTTGGGGTACATGTGAGGCACAGGTGGGCCCCACGACTTGATTCAGGTTTCGTTTATGGATTTTCCGCTAATCTGTTGGTCGGATCAGCCCGAAATTGAACATCAACGGTTAAAATGGTCCAAGGGACTATTTAAGCTAAGACCCAATGGTCGGGTTATGGACATATGGCCTGTTCTGATTTTATAACACTAATTATTATGTTATACTACATTTAATAATATTATTTACTATTATAATAATAATTATTATTATTATTACCATTATTATTATTATTTTCACTATCATTTTATTATTATTATTATTATTACAATTAATTAAATTTGTAGGGCCTACCTCTAGTTACAATTATTCCTCTAGGTGGGTAGATCGCTTCGATTTAGTCACGTTGTGGTGAGTAAATGGACAGATCGATCTTAAATCTGATCATTGATGATTCGTATGTTTCTTAGTAAATCCTCAGAAGAATTAAATGGTTATTATCCTGACCTGACGATTGGATTATCTGGTTAGGCTAGGGATTTCAACATTGAATGGCATGGCCTGATGAATGGTGAATAGGAATTATTTTTGACAGCTAGATTCGTATTAGAATGGGGGTGAACGTTCAATAAGCTAAGTTAGTATTCATTCTAAGTTAGGTTACACGGTAACACTCGAGTACTGAAAAGTACGGGGTGTTACAGTCGGCCCTGCCATTTGGGTTGTTGGTTAGGTTTTTATTTTTATTTTAAGTATCATACTTGCTATTTGAATTAGTGGTATTTGTTGTGTGGTGTGGATGGTTTATGTCCCGTTGGAGTAGGGATCAAAACAATCGACTCTCTTCCGAAGGCGGACTAGTTCCAAGCCTTGATCATTCACTTAGAAGAGACACTCAACATCACTTGGATTCCATGGTAGACCCAGTTGATAATCCAAATCCAAATATGCCAGATCCAACTATAAATCAAAATAGAGAAAATCAACCTAATCCTTCCATTGAGGATGAAAATGAAGTTTATAGGAATGTGTTAAACCAACTACGGACTTTACGTAAACATTTACACCCTGAGAGATCAACTTTACCATCTTGTATAGTGTTCCCTGCTCACATAGGAAATATTGATTTTAAACCAGGTGTGATTCAATTACTTCATAAATTTCATGGCTTGGATTCTGAAAGCCCCTACTTGCACATCAAGGACTTTGAGGAAGTAATTGCAACGTTACAAGTAAACAATGGCAATAGGGATGTACTTAAGCTTAAGTTATTCTCATTTTATCTAAAGGATCGGGCCAAAGCATGGATAAACTCTCTAAGACCTAATATCATCACTACATGGCAAGCCTTAAGTAGAGAGTCTTTGAAAAAGTTCTTTCCCGAGCACAAAATAAATGCACTAAAACAAGAAATCATGTCATTCTCCCAAAAGGGGAATGAATTATTTTTTCAAGCTTGGGAGTGCTTCAAAGACCTTTTAATTACTTGTCCATATCATGGTTATGAACCATGACACGTGATTGATGCATTCCGAAAGGGGCTCACCTTGGATACCCGTTAGTTCATAGAGATGATATGTGGTGGAACCTTTCTTGACAAAGATCATAATGAGGCTTGAGATTTTTTAGATATGTTAGTAGATAATACACAGACATGGGATGTCTCTGCTAAACCAGACCAAACTAGACCCATTCCTAGAGAGAAAGCGGGGATGTATGTCATAAGAGAGGAAGACGACCTTAATGCAAAATTTGTTGCATTGGCTAGAAAGGTCAAAGCCTTGGAAATTAGGAAGGTTGATATTGTTAAAGTAAACACTTCCTTAGATAATTTTTATAGCATTTGTGGTGGTACAAACCATGACACAAAGGATTGTTCAATAATATCAGTTGTACAAAATATCACGCATGAGCATGAGCAAGCAAATGCTATAAATAATTACCAAAGGTCAGTTATGCAACCAATGGGAAACACGTTTAATCCAAATTGACGTAACCATCCTAATCTTAGTTGGAGGAATGAACTACAAATCAATACGCCCAATGCACCTCAAATGCCTCCATAAAACAACTTCTTTGGGGCACCTAACAATGCACCATATGTGCCCCCATCAAAGTCATCGTCTATGGAGGTGCATTGACCGTATTCATGAACTCTCAAGCTCAAATGAATCAGTCTGTAATCTAATTAAATCAGGAATTAAAGACGACTGTAGCTAGGATTGAGACTCAACTAAATGCTAGGGAAAAAGGCACCATTCCTTCTCAACTTGTGCCAAACCCTAGAAACACATATTTTATTGGAGACTCAAATCCAAGTAAGATACATCATGAACAAACTAAGGTCATCATTACCTTGAGAAGTGAAAAAAAGGTCAATAACAAGATAATGCATCTGGTAGAAATACCGGAGGATGAGTCACAGTCTCAAGAGAATGATGAACCGGCTATGGTTTAAGAGCCGCAACAATAAAAGGATAAAGAGACTAAGTCATATGAGCCTCCAATTTCGTTCCCATCTAGACTTCGGAATCCAACTGTCCCCATGAAATATCAAGAGGTGTTGGATGTGCTCCAAAAGGTTACTGTCAATATTCTTCTGCTTGATGCCATTAGACAAATTCCATCATATGTTAAATATCTCAAGGACTTGTGTACTGTAAAGAGGAAATTAAATGTGCACAAAAAGGCCTTCCTTATTGAGAAAGTGAGCGCTATCATTCAACAAAGGGCCGTACCCAAATACAAAGACCCGGGAAGTCCCACTATTCCTTGTATTATTAGGAATTGCCAAATTGAACATGCTTTGTTAGATTTGGGTGTATGTGTCAACTTAGTACCTTATTCGGTTTATAAACAAATGGGGTTAGGCGAGCTTAAACCAACCACGATTATACTCCAACTCACTGACCGCTCTATTAAGGTACCAAGGGAAATTTTAGAGGACGCGCTAGTACAAGTGGAGAAATTCTACTTCCCCGTGAATTTTATTGTACTAGACACTGAACTATGTGTAAATGCTAGTGCTCAAGTTTCCACTAATTTAGGCCGCCCATTCCTAGCAACTTCAATTACAATAATAAATTACAGGAATGAAATGATGAACTTGTCTTTTGGTAACATGACTCTAGAGCTAAATATTTTCAATCTATGTAAGCAGCCCATTGATAATAATGAGATCCATGAGGTGAATTTAATGGACTGCTTGATAGAAGAAGGGGAATTAGAACCTATTCTAGCTGAGGAATTGATTTAAGTCATTGGGGACTTGAAAAATTCTGATTTAGAAAAAGTGCTTGCTGAAATTTGTGATGATAATGAGAGCACTACCACCCAGGACATTGGTATGTACCAATGGAGGCTGCGCACTCGAATCCCATCTATCAAGTACTCGCGACCTCTGCCATGACTAACCAATGTTCCAAAGCTTGATTTAAAACCATTACCAAATGAGCTTAAGTATGTATACTTAGGTGAAAATAAAACTTATCTTGTGGTGATCTCTTCATTTTTGGACAAGGATCAAGAGATTAAATTATTGAATGTTCTAAGGGACCACAAAGGAGCCTTGGGCTTGACCATTTCTAACATCAAGAGTATAAGTCCTTCCATATGCACCCATCGGATCCACCTCGATGAGGACGCCAAACCAATTAGACAACCTCAAAGGCGTCTCAATCCAAACATGATGGAAGTTGTAAGATGATCGAAGGCTTATACCATTCTTTTGGGATATCAAACAGCCTCAGAATCAGGTGATTCCTCTTCCATTTTAAAAGCACGTCAAGTTACCTTTCCAACAAGTAAAAAATCATCCAAATCTGACTCCCGGTGAGGGAGTTATGAGGGTTTTCGTGGGAACGGGAGATGTCGGAAAAATTCTAGACCATTTACTCTCACCCCACTTCTAGGAGACCAAATGGTCTCGGAATGCGACGGTTCCAGTGGGGTTTCGAAGAACACTAACTCACCTTTCCAATGAACCTAAAATTACACAATATGACATATAACGAGGGAGTTACGAGCGTTTTATTCTCATCACGTGATTTTGAAAGATTAACGATAGAGATTGAGACACGACGATCGAGGCTTCTAACATGCTTTTGGGGTATCAAACGGCCTCGAAATCAGGCGATTCCACTTTCATTTTGAAAGCTCGCCAAGTTACCTTTTCAACGAGCTAAAAATTGTCCAAATCCGACCCCCGGTGAGGGAGTTATGAGGGTTTTTATGGGAACGGGGGATGTGGAAAAAATTCTGGACCATTTACTCTCACCCCACTTTTGGGGGCCCAAACGGTCTCAAAATGTGACGGTTCCAGTGGAATTTCGAAGAGCACTAACTCACCTTTCCAATGAACCTAAAATCGACCCAATCCGACATATAACGAGGGAGTTACAAGTGTTTTATTTGTATCACGCGATTTCAAAAGATTAACGATCGAGATTGAGACACGACGATCGAAGGTTTCTAGCGTGCTTTTAAGGTATCAAACGGCCTCAGAATCAAGTGATTACTCTTTCATTTTGAAAGCTAGTCAGTTTACCTTTCCCATGAGCTAAAAATCGTCCAAATCCGACCCCCGGTGAGGGAGTTATGAGGGTTTTCGTGGGAACGGGGGATGTCAAAAAAATTCTAAACCATTTACTCGTACCCCACTTTTGGGTGCCCAAACGGTCTCAGAATGTAGCGGTTCTAGTTTAGTTTCGAAGAGCACTGACTCACCTTTCCAATGAACCTAAAATTGATCCAATCCGACATATAACGAGGGAGTTACGAGTGTTTTATTCGTATCACGCGATTTCAAAAGATTAACGATCGAGATTGAGACATGATGATCGAAGGTTTCTAGCGTGCTTTTAGGGTATCAAATGGCCTCGGAACAAGTGATTCCTCTTTCATTTTGAAAGCTCACCAATTTACCTTTCCAACAAGTTAAAAATTGTCCAAATCCGACCCCCGGTGAGGGAGTAATGTGGGTTTTCGTGGGAACAGGGATGTCGGAAAAATTCTGGACCATTTACTCTCACCCCACTTTTGGGGGCCCAAACGGTCTTGGAATGCGACGGTTCCAGTGGGCTTTCGAAGAGCACTGACTCACCTTTCCAATGAACATAAAATCGACCCAATCCGAAATATAACGAGGGAGTTACGAGCATTTTATTTGCATCACGCGATTTCGAAAGATTAACGATCAAGATTGAGACACGACGATCGAAAGCTTATAGCGTGCTTTTGGGGTATCAAACGGCCTCGGAATAAGGTGATTCCTCTTTCATTTTGAAATCTCACCAAGTTACCTTTCTAACAAGCTAAAAATTGTCCAAATATGACCCCTGGTGAGGGAGTTATGAGGGTTTTCACAGGAATGGGGGATGTCGGAAAAATTCTAGACCATTTATTCTCACCCCACTTTTGGGGGCCCAAACGGTCTTAGAATGTGACGATTCCAGTGGGCTTTCAAAGAGCGCCGACTCACCATTCGAATGAACCTAAAATCGACCCAATCCGACATATAACGAGCGAGTTACGAGTGTTTTATTCGCATCACGTGATTTTGAAAGATTAACGATCGAGATTGTGAAACGACGATCGAATGCTTCTAGCGTGCTTTTGGGGTATCAAACGGCCTTGGAATCAAGCCATTCCTTTTCGTTGTGAAATCTCACCAAGTTACCTTTCCAACGAGCTAATAATCGTCCAAATCTAACCCCCAGTGATGGAGTTATCAGGGTTTTCGTGGGAACGGGGGATGTCAGAAGAATTCTGGACCATTTACTCTGACCCCACTTTTGGGGGCCCAAACGGTCTCAGAATACGACGGTTCTAGTAGGCATTCGAAGAGCACTGACTCACCTTTCCAATGAACCTAAAATCGACCCAATCTGACGTATAACGAGGGATTTACGAGTGTTTTATTCGCATCACGCGATTTCGAAAGATTAACGATCGATATTGAGACACGACGATTGAAGGCTTCTAGTGTGCTTTTGGGGAATTAAACGGCCTCGGAATCAGAAGATTCCTCTTTCGTTTTGAAATCTCGCCAAGTTACCTTTCCAACGAGCTAAAAATAGTCCAAATTCGACCCCCGGTGAGGGAGTTATGAGGGTTTTTGTGGGAACGGGGGATGTGGAAAAAATTTTGGACCATTTACTCTCACCCCACTTTTGGGGGCCCAAACGGTCTCGAAATGTGACGGTTCCAGTGGATTTTCGAAGAACACTGACTCTCCTTTCCAATGAACCTAAAATCGACCAAATCGGACATATAATGGGGGAGTTATGAGCATTTTATTCGCATCATGCGATTTCGAATGATTAACGATAGTGATTGAGACACGATGAATAAAGGCTTCTAACATACTTTTGGGGCATCAAACGGCCTCAGAATTAGGTAATTCCTCTTTCATTTTGAAAGCTCGCCAAGTTACCTTTCCAACGAGTTAAAAATTGTCCAAATCCGACCCCCGGTGAGGGAGTTATGAGGGTTTTCGTGGGAACGGGGGATGTCAAAAAAATTCTAGTCTATTTACTCTCACCCTACTTTTAGGGGCCAAAACGGTCTCGGAATACGACGGTTCTAGTGGGTTTTCGAAGAGAACTGACTCACCTTTCCAATGAACCTAAAATCGACCCAATCCGACATATAACGAGGGAGTTACGAGTGTTTTATTCGCATCACGTGATTTCGAAATATTAACGATCGAGATTGTGAAACGACGATCGAAGGCTTCTAGCGTGCTTTTGGAGGTATTAAAGAGCCTCAGAATCAAACGATTCCATTTCGTTTTGAAATCTCGCCAAGTTACCATTCCAACGAGCTAAAAATCGTCTAAATCAGACCCCCGGTGAGGGAGTTATTAGGGTTTTCATGGGAATGCGGGATGTCAAAAAAATTCTGGACCATTTACTCTCACCCGACTTTTAGACTCCCAAACGGTCTCAGAATGCGACGGTGTAGGCTTTCGAAGAGCACTGACTCACCTTTCCAATGAACCTAAAATCGACCTAATCTGACATATAACGAGGGTGTTATGAGCGTTTTATTCGCATCACGCGATTTTGAAAGATTAACGATCGAGATTGAGACACGACGATCAAAGGATTCTAGCATACTTTTGGAGTATCAAACGGCCTCAGAATCAGAAGATTCCTCTTTCGTTTTGAAAGCTCGCCAAGTTACCTTTCCAACAAGCTAAAAATCGTCCAAATCCGACCCCCGATGAGGGAGTTATGGGGGTTTTTGTGGGAACGGGGGATGTCAGAAAAATTCTAGACCATTTATTCTCACCCCACTTTTGGGGATGAAAACGGTCTCAGAATACGACGGTTCTAGAGAGCTTTCGAAGAGCACTGACTCACCTTTCCAATGAACCTAAAATCGACCCAATCCGACGTATAACGAGGGAGTTACGAGCGTTTTATTCGCATCACGCGATTTCGAAAGATTAACGATCAATATTGAGACACGACGATTGAAGGCTTCTAGTGTGCTTTTGGGGTATTAAACGGCCTCAGAATCAGAAGATTCCTCTTTTGTTTTGAAATCTCACCAAGTTACCTTTCCAACGAGCTAAAAATAGTCCAAATTCGACCCCCGGTGAGGGAGTTATGAGGGTTTTCGTGGGAATGGGGGATGTAGGAAAAATTCTGGACCAGTTACTCTCACCCCACTTTTGGGGGCCCAAACGGTCTCGGAATGCGATGGTTCTAGTGGGCTTTCGAAGAGCACTGACTCTCATTTCCAATGAACCTAAAATCGACCAAATCTGACATATAACGAGGGAGTTATGAGCATTTTATTCGCATCATGCAATTTCGAAAGATTAACGATAGAGATTGAGACACAATGAATGAAGGCTTCTAACGTGCTTTTGGGGTATCAAACGGCCTCGGAATTAGGTGATTCCTCTTTTATTTTGAAAGCTCGCCAAGTTACCTTTCCAACGAGCTAAAAATGATCCAAATCTGACCCCCGGTGATGGAGTTATGAGGGTTTTCGTGGGAATGGGGGATGTCAAAAAAATTCTAGACTATTTACTCTCACCCTACTTTTAGGGGCTAAAACGGTCTCGGAATGCGACGTTTCTAGTGGTCTTTCGAAGGGTACTGACTCACCTTTCTAATGAACCTAAAATTGACCCAATCCGACATATAACGAGGGAGTTACGACCATTTTATTCGCATCACGCGATTTTGAAAGATTAACGATCGAGATTGAGACAAGACGATCGAAGGCTTCTAGCGTACTTTTGTAGTATCGAATGGCCTCAGAATCAAGCGATTTGTCTTTCATTTTGAAAGCTCGCTAAGTTACCTTTCCAACGAGCTAAAAATCGTCTAAATCTGACCCCCAGTGAGGGAGTTATGAGGGTTTTCGTGGGAATGAGGATGTCAGAAAAATTCTAAACCATTTACTCTCACCCCACTTTTGGGAGCCCAAATGGTCTCGGAATACGACGGTTGCAGTGGACTTTCGCAGAGCACTGACTGACATTTCCAATGAACCTAAAATTGACCCAATCCGACATATAACGAGGGAGTTACAAGCATTTTATTCGTATAACGCGATTTTGAAAGATTAATGATCGAGATTGTGACATGATGATCGAAGGATTCTAGCGTGCTTTTGGGGTATCAAACGGCCTCGGAATAAGGTGATTCCTCTTTCATTTTGAAAGCTCACCAAGTTACCTTTCTAACGAATTAAAAGTCGTCCAAATCTGACCCCCGGTGAGGGAGTTATGAGGGTTTTCATGGGAATGGGGGATGTCAGAAAAATTCTGGACCATTTATTCTCACCCCACTTTTGGGGGCCCAAACGATCTTAGAATGTGACGGTTCCAGTGGACTTTCAAAGATCACTGACTCACCTTTCGAATGAACCTAAAATCGACCCAATCCGACATATAACGAGAGAGTTACGAGTGTTTTATTCGCATCACGTGATTTCAAAAGATTAACGATCGAGATTGTGAAACGACGATCGAAGGCTTCTAGCGTACTTTCGAGGTATTAAACGGCCTCGGAATCAGGCCATTCCTTTTTCGTTGTGAAATCTCACCAAGCTACCTTTCCAACGAGGTAATAATCGTCCAAATCTAACCCCCGGTGATGGAGTTATCAGGGTTTTCGTGGGAATGGGGATGTAAGAAGAATTCTGTACCATTTACTCTCACCCCACTTTTGGGGGCCCAAACGGTCACAGAATACGACGGTTCTAGTAGGCTTTCGAAGAGCACTGACTCACCTTTCCAATGAACCTAAAATCGACCCAATCTGACGTATAACGAGGGAGTTACGAGTGTTTTATTCGCATCATGCGATTTTGAAAGATTAACGATCGATATTGAGACACGACGATTGAAGGCTTCTAGTGTGCTTTTGGGGTATTAAACGGCCTCGAAATCAGAAGATTCCCTTTTCGTTTTGAAATCTCGCCAAGTTACCTTTCCAACGAGCTAAAAATAGTCCAAATTCGACCCCCGGTGAGGGAGTTATGAGGGTTTTCGTGGGAACGGGGATGTGGGAAAAATTCTGGACCATTTACTCTCACCCCACTTTTGGGGGACCAAACGGTATCGGAATGCGACGGTTCCAGTGGACTTTCGTATAGCACTGACTCTCCTTTCCAATGAACCTAAAATCGACCAAATCTGACATATAACGAGGGAGTTATGAGCATTTTATTCGCATCATGCGATTTCGAATGATTAATGATAGAGATTGAGACACGACGAATGAAGGCTTCTAACATGCTTCTGAGTATCAAACGGCCTCAGAATTAGGTGATTCCTCTTTCATTTTGAAAGTTCGCCAAGTTACCTTTCCAACGAGCTAAAAATTGTCCAAATCCGACCCCCGGTGAGGGAGTTATGAGGGTTTTCGTGGGAACGGGGGATGTCAAAAAAATTCTAGTCTATTTACTCTCACCCTACTTTTAGGGGCCAAAACGGTCTCGGAATGCGACGGTTCTAGTAGGTTTTCGAATAGAACTGACTCACCTTTCCAATGAACCTAAAATCGACCCAATCCGACATATAACGAGGGAGTTACGACCGTTTTATTCGCATCACGCGATTTTGAAAGATTAACGATCAAGATTGAGACACGACGATCGAAGGCTTCTAGTGTACTTTTGGGGTATCAAACGGCCTCAGAATAAGGTGATTTCTCTTTCATTTTGAAAGCTCGCCAAGTTACCTTTTCAACGAGCTAAAAATCGTCTAAATCCCACCCCCGATAAGGGAGTTATGAGGGTTTTCGTGGGAATGGGGGATGTCAAAAAAATTCTGGACACCCCACTTTCGGGGGCCCAAACGGTCTTGGAATACGACAGTTGCAGTAAAATTTTGCAGAGCACTGACTCACCTTTCCAATGAACCTAAAATCGACCCAATCCGACATATAACGAGGGAGTTACGAGCGTTTTATTCGCATCACGCGATTTCGAAAGATTAACGATCGAGATTGAGACACGATGATCGAAGGCTTCTAGCGTACTTTTGGGGTATCAAACGGCCATGGAATAAGGCGATTCCTCTTTTATTTTGAAAGCTCACCAAGTTACCTTTCTAACGAATTAAAAATCGTCCAAATCTGACCCCCAGTGAGGGAGTTATGAGGGTTTTCATGAGAATGGGGGATGTCGGAAAAATTCTGGACCATTTATTCTTACCCCACTTTTGGGGGCCCAAACGGTCTCAGAATGTGACGGTTCCAGTGGGCTTTCAAAGAGCACTGACTCACCTTTCGAATGAAAATAAAATCGACCTAATCCGACATATAACGAGGGAGTTACGAGTGTTTTATTCGCATCACGTGATTTTGAAAGATTAACGATCGAGATTGTGAAACGACGATAGAAGGCTTGTAGTGTGCTTTTGGGGTATCAAACGGCCTCGAAATCAGGCCATTCCTTTTTCGTTTTGAAATCTTGCCAAGTTACCTTTCCAACGAGCTAAAAATCATCCAAATTCGACCCCTAGTGAGGGAGTTATCAGGGTTTTCGTGGGAACGGGAGATGTCAAAAAAATTCTAGACCATTTATTCTCACCCCACTTTTAGGGGCCCAAACGGTCTCAGAATTCAACGGTTCTAGTAAGCTTTCGAAGAGAACTAACTCACCTTTCCAATGAACCTAAAATCGACCCAATCTGACATATAACGAGGGAGTTACGAGCGTTTTATTCGCATCACGCGATTTTGAAAGAGTAAAGATCGAGATTGAGACACGACGATCAAAGGATTCTAGCATACTTTTGGAGTATCAAACGGCCTCAGAATCAGGAGATTCTTCTTTCGTTTTGAAAGCTCACCAAGTTACCTTTCCAAAGACCTAAAAATTGTCCAAATCCGACCCCCGGTGGGGAGTTATGAGGGTTTTCGTGGGAATGGGAGATGTCGAAACAATTCTAGACCATTTATTCTCACCCCACTTTTGGGGACGAAAATGGTCTCACAATGCAACGGTTTTAGTGGGCTTTCGAAGAGCACTGACTCACCTTTCCAATGAACCTCAAATCGACCCAATCCGACATATAACGAGGGAGTTACGAGTGTTTTATTCGCATTACGTGATTTCGAAAGATTAACTATCGAGATTGTGAAACGACGATTGAAGGCTTCTAGCATACTTTTGGGGTATCAAACGGCCTCGGAATTAGGCCATTCCCTTTTTGTTTTGAAATATCGCCAAGTTACCTTTCCAACGAGCTAAAAATAGTCCAAATTCGACCCCCGGTGAGGGAGTTATGAGGGTTTTCGTTGGAAAGGGGATGTGGAAAAAATTCTGGACCATTTACTCTCACTCCACTTTTGGGGACCCAAACGGTCTCGGAATGCGACGGTTCCAGTGGGCTTTTGAAGAGCACTGACTCTCCTTTCCAATGAACCTAAAATCGACCAAATCTGACATATAACGAGTGAGTTATGAGCATTTTATTCGCATCGTACGATTTCGAAAGATTAACGATAGAGATTGAGATACGACGAATGAAGGCTTCTAATATACTTTTGGGGTATCAAACGGCCTCAGAATTAGTAATTCCTCTTTCGTTTTGAAATCTCGCCAAGTTAGCTTTCCAACGAGCTAAAAATTGTCCAAATCTGACCCCCAATGAGGGAGTTATGAGGGTTTTCGTGGGAACGGGGATGTCAAAAAAATTCTGGACTATTTACTCTCACCCCACTTTTACTGGCCCAAACGGTCTCAGAATGTAACGGTTCTAGTGGGCTTTCGAACAGCACTGACTCACCTTTCCAATGAACCTAAAATTGACTCAATCCGACATATAACGAGGGAGTTACGACCATTTTAATAGCATCACGCGATTTTGAAAGATTAACGATCGAGATTGAGACACGACGATCGAAGGCTTTTAGCGTGCTTTTGGGGTATCAAATGGCCTCAGAATTAGGCAATTTCTCTTTCGTTTTGAAAGCTTGCCAAGTTACCTTTCCAACGAGCTAAAAATTGTCTAAATTCGACCCCCGGTGAGGGAGTTATGAGGGTTTTCGTGGGAATGGGGGATGTTAGAAAAATTCTGGACCATTTACTCTAACCACACTTTTAGGGGCCCAAACGGTCTCAGAATACGACGGTTACAGTGAACTTTCGCAGAGCACTGACTCACCTTTCCAATGAACCTAAAATTGACCCAATCCGACATATAACGAGGGAGTTACGAGTGTTTTATTCGCATCACGTGATTTTGAAAGATTAACGATCGAGATTGAGACACGATGATCGAAGGCTTCTAGCATGCTTTTGGGGTATCAAAAGGCCTCGGAATAAGGTGATTCCTATTTCATTTTGAAAGATCGCCAAGTTATCTTTTTAACGAGCTAAAAATTGTTCAAATCTGACCCCCGGTGAGGGAGTTATGAGGGTTTTCATTGGCACGGGGGATGTCGGAAAAATTCTGGACCATTTATTCTCATCCCACTTTTGGGGGCCCAAACGGTCTTAGAATGTGACGGTTCCAGTGGGCTTTCAAAGAGCACTGACTCACCCTTCAAATGAACCTAAAATTGACCCAATCCGACATATAACGAGGGAGTTACGACCGTTTTACTCGCATCACGCGATTTTGAAAGATTAACGATCGAGATTGAGACACGGTGATCGAAGGCTTCTAGTGTGCTTTTGGAGTATCAAACGGCCTCAGAATCAGGCAATTTCTCTTTCATTTTCAAAGCTCTCCAAGTTACCTTTCCAACGAGCTAAAAATCATCTAAAGCCGACCCCCGGTGAGGGAGTTACAAGGGTTTTCATGGGAATGGGGGATGTCAGAAAAATTCTGGACCATTTACTCTCACCCCACTTTTGGGGGCACAAATGGTCTGAGAATATGACGGTTGTAGTGGACTTTCGCAGAGCACTGACTCACCTTTCCAATGAACCTAAAATCGACCCAATTCGAGATATAACGAGGGAGTTAGGAGCGTTTTATTCGCATCACGCGATTTCGTAAGATTAACGATCGAGATTGAGATACGATGATCGAAGGCTTCTAGCATACTTTTGGGGTATCAAACGGCCTCGGAATAAGGTGATTCCTCTTTCATTTTGAAATCTCACCAAGTTACCTTTCTAACGAGCTACAAATCGTCCAAATCTGACCACCGGTGAGGGAGTTATGAGGGTTTTCATGGGAATGGGGGATGTCGGAAAAATTATGGACCATTTATTCTCACCGCACTTTTGGGGTCCCAAACGGTCTCAGAATGCGACGGTTCTAGTGTACTATTGGAGTATTAAGCAACCTCGGAATCAGGCGATTCTATTTTCATTTTGAAATCTCGCCAAGTTACCTTTCCAACGAGCTAAAAATCGTCCAAATCCGACCCCCGGTGAGGGAGTTATGAGGGTTTTCGTGGGAAAGGGGGATGTGGGAAAAATTCTGGACCATTTACTCTCACCCCACTTTTGGGGGTCCAAACGGTCTCGGAATGCGACGGTTCCAGTGAGTTTTCGAAGAGCACTGACTCTCCTTTCCAATGAACCTAAAATCGACCAAATCCGACGTATAACGAGGGAGTTATGAGCATTTTATTCGCATCATGCGATTTCTAAAGATTAACGATAGAGATTGAGACACGACGAATGAAGGCTTCTAACATGCTTTTAGGGTATCAAACGGCCTCAGAATTAGGTGATTCCTCTTTCGTTTTGAAAGCTCGCCAAGTTATCTTTCGAACGATCTAAGAATCGTCAAAATCTAACCCCCGGTGAGGGGGTTATGAGGGTTTTCGTGGGAATAGGGGATGTGAGAAAAATTCTGGACCATTTACTCTCACCCCACTTTTTAGGGGCCAAACGGTCTCGAAATGCCACATTTCTAGTGGGCTTTCGAAGAGCACTGACTCTCCTTTCCAATGAACCTAAAATCAACCAAATCCGACATATAACGAGGGAGTTATGAGCATTTTATTCGCATCATGCGATTTCGAAAGATTAACGATAGAGATTGAGACACGATGAATAAAGGCTTCTAACATGCTTTTGTGGTATCAAATGGCCTCAGAATTAGATGATTCCTCTTTCATTTTAAAAGCTCGCCAAGTTACCTTTCTAATGAGCTAAAAATCATCTAAATCCGACCCCCGGTGAGGGAGTTATGAGGGTTTTCGTGGGAAAGGGGGATGTGGGAAAAATTCTGGACCATTTACTCTCACCCCACTTTTGGGGGTCCAAACGGTCTCGGAATGCGACGGTTCTAGTGGGTTTTCGAAGAGCACTGACTCACCTTTCCAATGAACCTAAAATCGACCAAATCCGACGTATAACGAGGGAGTTATGAGCATTTTATTCGCATCATACGATTTCTAAAGATTAACGATAGAGATTGAGACACGACGAATGAAGGCTTCTAACATGCTTTTGGGGTATCAAACGGCCTCAGAATTAGGTGATTCCTCTTTCGTTTTGAAAGCTCGCCAAGTTACCTTTCGAACGATCTAAGAATCGTCAAAATGTAACCCCCGGTGAGGGGGTTATGAGGGTTTTCGTGGGAATGGGGGATGTGAGAAAAATTTTAGACCATTTACTCTCACCCCACTTTTGGGGGTCCAAACGGTCTCGGAATGCGACGGTTCCAGTGGGTTTTCGAAGAGCACTAACTCTCCTTTCCAATGAACCTAAAATCGACCAAATCCGACATATACGAGGGAGTTATGAGCATTTTATTCGCATCATGCGATTTCGAAAGATTAACGATAGAGATTGAGACACGATGAATGAAGGCTTCTTACATGCTTTTGGGGTATCAAACGGCCTCAGAATTAGGTGATTTTTCTTTCGTTTTGAAAGCTCACCAAGTTACCTTTCCAACGAGCTAAAAATCGTCTAAATTCGACCCCCGGTGAGGGAGTTATGAGTTCGTGGGAATGGGAGATGTCAGAAAAATTCTGGACCATTTACTCTTACCCCACTTTTGGTGGCCCAAACGGTCTCGGAATACGACGGTTACAGTGGAATTTCACAGAGCATTGACTCACCTTTCCAATGAACGTAAAATTGACCCAATCCGACATATAACGAGGGAGTTACGAGCGTTTTATTCACATCACGCGATTTCGAAAGATTAACGATCGAGATTGAGACACGATGATCGAAGGCTTTTACAGTACTTTTGGGGTATCAAACAGCCTTAGAATAAGGCGATTCCTCTTTCATTTTGAAATCTCACCATGTTACCTTTCTAACGAGAGAAAAATTATCCAAATCTGACCCCCGGTGAGGGAGTTATGAGGGTTTTCGTGGGAATGGGAGATGTCGGAAAAATTCTGGACCGTTTATTCTCACCCCACTTTTGGGGGCCCAAACGGTCTCAGAATGTGATGGTTCCAATGGGCTTTCAAAGAGCACTGACTCACCTTTCGAATGAACCTAAAATCGACACAATCCGATATATAACGAGGGAGTTATGAGCGTTTTATTCACATCACATGATTTCGAAAGATTAACGATCGAGATTGAGACACGACCATCGAAGGCTTGTAGCGTGCTTTTGGGGTATCAAACGGCCTTGGAATTAGGCGATTAATTTTTTATTTTGAAATCTCGCCAAGTTACTTTTCAAACGAGCTAAAAATCGTCCAAATCCGACCCCCGGTGAGGGAGTTATTAAGATTTTCGTGGGAACAGGGGATGTCGGAAAAATTCTGGACCATTTACTCTCACCCCACTTTTAAGGGCCCAAACGGTCTCAGAATGAGATGGTTCTAGTTTAGTTTCGGAGATCACTGACTCACCTTTCTAATTAACCTAAAACCGAACCAATCTGACATATAACGAGGGAGTTACGAGCCTTTTATTCGCATCACTAGATTTCGAAAGATTAACGATCGAGATTGAGACACAACGATCTGAGGGTTCTAGCATATTTTTGGGGTATCAAACGGCCTCGAAATAAGGTGATTCCTCTTTCATTTTCAAATCTCGTCAAGTTAACTTTCCAACGAGCTAAAAATTGTCCAAATTCGACCCCGGTGAGGTAGTGATGAGGGTTTTCGTAGGAATAGGTGATGTCGGAAAAATTCTAAACCATTTGTTCTCAACCCACTTTCGAGGGCCCAAACGGTCTCGGAATGCGACGGTTCTAGTGGGGTTTCGAAGAGAACTGACTCACCTTTCCAATGAACCAAAAATCAACCGAATCCGACGTATAACGACGGATTTACGAGCGTTTTATTCATATCACGTGATTTCGAAAGATTAATGATCGAGAATGAGACACGACGATCGAAGGTTTCTAGCATGCTTTTGGGGTATCAAATGGCCTCGGAATCAGAAGATTCCTCCTTTGTTTTGAAAGCTCGCCAAGTTACCTTTCCAATGAGCTAAAAATTGTCCAAATCCGACCCCCGGTGAGGGAGTTATGAGGGTTTTCATGGGAATAGGGGATGTCGAAAAATTCTGGACCATTTACTCTCACCCCACTTTTGGGGGCCAAAACGGTCTTGGAATATGACGGTTCTAGTGGGTTTCGAAGAGCACTGACTCACCTTTCCAATGAACCTAAAATCGACCCAATCCGACATATAACGAGGGAGTTACGAGCATTTTATTTGCATCATACGATTTCGAAAGATTAACGAGAGATTGCGACACGATGAATGAAGGCTTCTAACATGCTTTTAGGGTATCAAACGGCCTCAGAATTAGGTGATTCCTCTTTCATTTTGAAAGCTCGCCAAGTTACCTTTCCAACGAGCTAAAAATCGTCCAAATCCGACCCCCGGTGAGGGGTTATAGGGTTTTCATGGGAATGGGGGATGTTAGAAAAATTCTGGACCATTTACTCTCACTCCACTTTTGGGGGCCAAACGGTCTCAGAATATGACAGTTCTAGTGGGTTTAAACAGCACTGACTCACCTTTCCAATAACCTAAAATTGACCCAATCCGACATATAACGAGGGAGTTACGAGCATTTTATTCACATCACGCGATTTCGAAAGATTAACGATCGAGATTGAGACACGACGATCGAAGGCTTCTAGCGTGCTTTTGGGGTATCAAACGGCCTCGGAATCAGGTGATTCTTCTTTCGTTTTGAAATCTCACCAAGTTTCCTTTCCAATGAGCTAAAAATTGTCCAAATCCGACCCTCGGTGAGGGAGTTATGAGGGTTTTCATGAGAATAGGGGATGTCGGAAAAATTCTGGACCATTTATTCTCACCCCATTTTTGGGGGTCCAAACGGTCTTGGAATATGACGGTTCTAATGGGCTTCCGAAGAGCACTGATTCACCTTTCCAATGAACCTAAAATCGACCCAATACGACATATAACGGAGGGAGTTACGACGTTTTATTCGTATCATGCGATTTTGAAAAATTAACGATCGAGATTGAGACAC
>JAJHSJ010000017.1:60820415-60866237 GCA_021015155.1 Magnolia officinalis | reverse complement strand
CAGTCCCTTAGAAACAATGGCAATCATTGGCAACAAGGAGATCATTGACATAACCAAGGTATGTTAGCTACTTAGACGTGGTGTAAAAAAAATAATAATAATAAAATAAACTAGTATACAATGTGGGTCACCTTTTCTTGTCCTTTCTTGTTAGTTTTTTTTTAAAAAGATTTTCTCTATGGCTACTGATTGTCGGTGGCCATGAGATATATACAGAGCTACGGTACCAATGGCTACGGTCGTATTGTGGGACTAATCATATTTAGCTACGAATTTTACCGTAGCTTTTGATCATTTTTCTGGTAGTGCAGCAAAAAATGACGATTTAGCGGCGTCCCAACACTCCGTCAGTAAAGGTCCTGACTGCCGGTAAAGCCTTTACCGACCGAGGCTTTACCGGCTGTTAGTAAACCGCGGGCAAATGTTTTGCCAGCGGTTTTATGGGACTTTGCCGGCGGTTTTTGACCACCGGTAAAGGCCAGTTTTCTTGTAGTGCCTCTACCATTCCTTCTAAAACAATTTTAAACTCCAGCTACTGCTAGTATTGAGCACAATCCGATACCTTTTTCTTGTTCTTACAAGGTGGTTATCATCCAAAAGACACGACCATGATATTGGTAATGGCAACATCTTCTTCTCTACTACTTGTATGACGCAGGTATCTATATGATGCCTTGTCCACAGAACTGTTTTGGAGAAACAACACTCAATTCTGACCACCGTCGTGCTGAATAAGTCCAAATCAACAGCTAAAAAACCACCAGAGCTCCTCCCAGGTGTACAAAATGCAAGGTCAAATGATCGAAAAAGGCCCCAACAAGGCCTTGACTTAAAAACCAAAATGGACAAACACAAACAAAAAAAAGAATAAAATAACAAATTTGAGAAATGGACCATGCTTCACACAGGGACTGTGGCTCACAAATACCAATTTAATTGCACAATTTGATTGGATCATACTGCCAAATCTTGATGTTTGTGTGAGTAAAGCTAAAGGTACGATATAAGTTCTTTTATACAATTTGATGTGAATCATATGTTCAAATTGACGGGGAAATTTTATAGGGTATAGCTATAACACCAACCATGCTTTGTGGGACATCGATGTTGGCTAGTAATGAAACGACATATTCATAGGATGAGTGTAGTTGAAATGAGGATGTTGAGATGGATGAGTGGTGAGACGAGGAATGATATAATTAGAAATGATTGCATTTGAGGGAACTTAGAAGTAACACCAATAGGCAATGACATGAGGGAAGTATCATGTGCAATGGAGACCAAGTACTGCGCTAGTTAGGAGTGAGTTTGGTGCAAGTTGAAGGCTTTAAAAGGGCAAGGGGAAGGCCCAAAAGGATGTGGGCCGAGGAAGTAAGAAAAGTCTTGATGACTTGCGATTTGACTTAGGTTATGGCCCTTGATAGAGTGGAATTGCGAAATAGGATTCCTGTAGCTGACACCAATTAGTTGTGATAAAGATTGGATGTTGAGGATTTGAATCATATGGTTGAAATAATGGATTTTACATTTTTAACATCAATGCGAGAGAGAGCGCGAATGCTGGAAGGGTTGGACAGATAGATGAAACATAGTTACCATCGATGTTTGTACTATTAGTATCGATTTGGGGATACCAAACATGTGTTGATATCACTGCTACAATCGCTGATACTTAGAAATGTATCGCTGACGGAAACATTAGAGAAACAATGGGAAAATGGTGGAATTTCTTAATGTTACTTCAGGAGATGTTAAAATATGCATAATTTGCATATTAGGAATCAAATAATTGCAAAAAAGACGCATACATAATAAGTTTTAAATTCTAGCTTCCTAATACTTGCTCCCCTTTCCTTATATGGCGTACAAATCTCTTCCCACTTCGACAAGCGGAACTTTTGTTTCTATTCTGCACCTTGCCACAAAAAAAAAAAAAAAAGTCTCAAATTTCCAATTTGTCCAAAATAACTTTTGAACAGCTAAAAACAGACAAAGTAAAGCGGCAAGTTCGGCATAGCAGCTTTTATTAGTTAATATCTAGAATACCTGATTTTATTAGCATTAATATTCCAATGAAAGGTGATAACTCTTCTACCTTGATAATTCCTTTCTACGTTTTCAATTACTTATCCCAAATATGCTCTGCAAGTATGCTACGCACAAAGGAAGGCCAAGATACGAGGAAGGAAAAGATCTAGCACAACACCAGAATACCTTTGCTAACCTCGCACCTCCACCCTTAAGAGATAAGGACCCCCAGCATCTCACTTTTTAATTTGTTTCCCTTCATGCCCATCATCCCTTTGAAGCATTTAACAATCTTCCTTGAGTTATCCACCTTTTCACTTCTACATAGCAAAATAAGATGGTAACATTGACAATTGGAGGTGAGAAATATAAAAATCTACGTTATCCAAACCTAAACGCTAATATGGTCCACAAAAAAAAACCCGTATCGAACATCTACTAACACTCTATAAACACTTCTACTGCCCCCACAAAAGAAGAAGGGGGGGAGTGGATCCCCTTACTGGAAACCTTGACAAAAAACAAAGAAAGAAAGAAACCTTTGGGAGACCTATTGACTGATATAGAGAACTTGGCTGACTGATTATACTCTTAAATTTACTTCCTCCATTTTTGCCCATAACCCAAGCATCCTAGCAAATAATCGAGAAAATCCCAATCTACGCAAATCATATGCTTTCTCAATATTGAGCTTGCAAATAATGCCATTCTAACCTTTTCTAATGCGAGTTGATACATTCATGAGCAAGGCACTATCCAAGAGTAGTTTTTGGACACAAATGCACCTTGGATTTTAGATATACCACTTGCTTGAACCACTCGAAATCTAGATTATAGGATGTTAGCTAAATTTTGTGAGGACCACTGATAAGGCTAATAGGCCTAAAACCGCTAAAGACATTTAGCATATTCTTTTTCGTAATACTTGCTATACAAGATGCAGGCAACGCAACCAATCGCCCTTCACCAACATTTTTTTTTTTAGAGAACAAATTTATTAATAAACCGCAACAAAAAGGTGGGAAAGAATACAAAAAAAAGAAAAAACGTATAAAACCAAGAGGGCTACACGAGCATAAATCCTTCCCCCGGACGCCCATTTGGTAACTCAAGAGACGGCTTTACTAAAAATCTGACCATACGTTCTGGACTTGTTCTTAAAACAACGCCTATTCCTTTCACCCCCATTGCCAAAAGAGTAGTCATGGCTGCTAAACACCACACCACTTGACCTTCTTTGCCAACTTCACCTTCATGCCATGAGGCCAAAAAGGAGGAGATGGAACTCGGCATAACCCAACTAAGATTTAAAGATGAAAAAAAACAAGCTTCCCATATTCTCTTCGGAAAGGAATAGTGAAGGAATAAGATCTATCATCTTGGCATCTTTCTTACACATAATGCAAATGTTCGAAAGCACCATCCCTCTCTTGTGACAGTTATCCACTGTAAGAACCTATTTCTACCTACTACCAAAAAACAAAAGCTGCCACCTTTGGAGGTGTTGTATGCTTGAGGAAAGCTTTGCATAGGACCTGACGGAAAATTTACCTGACCGGTAATCTTTCCAAACCACCGTATCATTCTCTGATTCCGCAACTGAAATTGAGTTCAGCCTTTCCAGAAGGCTGATGAGCGAATCCACTTCCTCATCAAAGAGGCCTCTATGGCATGGAGGTGCCCGCACAATCCCACCCTTGGTTCTTGAAAAGGAGCTTGCAATAGAAATATCCTTATTTGAGGTTTAAAGAGCTAAGTTCGGAAAAACTTCCTTGAATAAGCAATCCCCAAGCCATAGGTCCTCCCAAAATCAAATGCGAGAGCTTTCCCCACAAAAAAGGAGACGCCTTTCAATTTTGAGGCAACTGAACTCACCGCTTTCCAGAACTCCGATGCTTTGTATCTCGAAGATTCCTTAATCCACCATCCCCCTAGGCTGGTGTTGTATTTCCTAGCCAAGGTTCCTGCCACAAACACTTGTCCTCCGCAGCAAAGTGCCACAACCATTTCCCTAATAATGCATTGTTCATGCACTCCAAAACTCACAAGTCTCTCCCCGGGATTGCAAACATCCTCCAACCTCAAACGGTGGAATTTTTTCAAGGCCTCTTTACCCCTGCATTGGAAAGCATGCCTTAGCTTTGCTAACTTATCGATCACCGATAAAGACATGGAGTAAATGGGCATATTTGAGAAGGTGGTTTTAATTAGAGTACATCGACCGCCCAAAGATAGGTGTCGACTTTTCCAAGAGGATAACTTCTTCTCAATTCTTTCGATCACAGTATCCCACAAGTGCCTCGTTGGTTTGCCAATACATAAGGGAAGACCAAGGTATGATGATGGAAAGGAGCCCACTAACCGTCCCTCCGCCCCCGACAGATGCACTCCAAGCATTTCACATTTCAACTTGTCTTTAAGCTGACACCACTTTAAAGCAAGCAACAATTTTCCATAGATTGTCAACCATTACATCATCCGCTTTGCAAAATAAAAAGGTGTCATTCACAAACTAAAGGTGAGTAATACAGGGGCAAAACTAGCCAGTTTAAAACCCAGGTTTAAACCCACTTCCTAGCCTTTCAGCAAGATCTTTCCAAGGGCTTCAACAACCACCACAAACAAGAATAGGGAGAGTGGATCACCTTGATGAATGATCCTTTAGGGAAGCCATTAACCAAGATTGAAAAGGTGGCAGAACCCACACATTCTATCACCCGCTCCACCATTTCCAGCCACACCCAAAATGACCCAACATATAGTCCAAAAAGCCCCAATTAACATGATCATAAGGCTTCTCGATGTCAAGCTTGCAAACTACCCCGGCTTCTCCTTCTTTAAGTTTAGAATTGATGCATTCCTGTGCAAGCAAAGCACAATCTTGAATCTGACGCCCTGCCACAAACACACTTTGATTATCCGAGATAATGGATTGAAGAACCTTCTGAAACCTAGAGGCATGAATTTTATATGGGCTCCCTAATAGGCTTATAGACCTAAAATCTTTCAAATTTTCTGCACATTCTATTTTGGGAATAATCGCTATAAAAGACGCCCCAAACTCCTAGGACAATCTCCCTTCACCAACTACCAGAAAACCTGAAAGAATGCCATGGAAAAACCATCCCATACATCCCTTGCATTGCAGACCCCTCAATTCTCTTTCTAGATTGATTTGATTGTGAGCATGAGGTGCTCAGGTAAGAGTAGAGTCTGATTTCCTAGCAGTTTTTTTAAGTTGTTGTTACAAGCAGACTATAAACTGTCCTTTCGTGATAAAATGCAAAATTATGATGCCGAGGAGATTACTGATTTGCTCAAGATGATAAAGCCTTTCGCCAGTGAACCACAAGCTTCAAGACGGTTCCTCTTTGGCAATTTATATACTAATATTGTTAAATATTCATCACCAGCTCAAGATTTCATCATTTATGGTTATAATACCAAGCGGAATCAACTTAAGACTCGCTCAAGTCTTCAAGTTGACCTGACCGGACTGTTACTATGAATGAGAGCTAAAGAAATCAATGTGGATGAATTCCCAAAAGAAGAGCTGGCTAGCAACCTCTTTGTTCATAGGCAATGCCATTTTCCTCTTGATTTGAAACAGGAAAAAGAAGAACAATCTCATGAAAACAGATTAGGGTGAGGTAATCACATGCATAGGCCAAATTGATTCAAAGTAATGGTAAAATGAGCAGAAATGAAAAGAAAAAACTGGGATAAGCTGAACATACTTCAGCGCACATCGGGTGCCTATGCAGCGTCAGAGGAGGATGCATTTCGCACACGATACTACAAAAACATAAGAACTAGTAAGTCTTAACTCCTTTTGTATCAATACAAGGATACTGAAAAACAAAAGCTTCACACTAGAAGCCTCCTCTAGCACCACAAAATGGGCTGCCAAAAGCTGCCACCACCATGAAAACTCACATGCAACTTAGGATTCCACTACAAGGGCGTGTTTGGACACGCAGAATCCATGCAGAAATATAAATGATTTCCACTGACAGGATGGTTGTACTGTTTTGATTTGTGGATTCCACATAGTAATCATTGCTCTCAACCTTGGTTAGAATTCTCCGGCACAAGAAACAAGGTGGTGGTTGTCTAATGAATTTGAGGAGTGCCCTTGCTACCCAAACGGGCATCCCATGTTGGGAATCCTATTGTCTACAGTGACCATGGAAATTATCATTGAGTAATCAATCACGTTATCCATGGAATCCAAACAGAACCACCCCAACCCCGCTCTCCAATTAGCATTCAGCTTTCTTGATTTGCTTGGCAAAAGTTTGGCAACCAGCTACCACCTGACATCAACTCTCCATCTTTACTTGGACTAGGGACCGGATGGCCCGTCGCTACCAAGTAGTGTATGATGAAGCTATTGAAAATTCAAAATAAACTAAGAAGAGAGATGGTTACTTTTAACTGTCAAAGAACCCCTTGTCGCCATTTTGATTCTACAAAGAATGAGAATTGGTTGTCTACAGGCAATGCTACCACAACTTGTGGTACTATCATTCCTTTCAACATGCCACTTGCGTTGGAAAACAGTACCATGAAAAAGATAAGTGCAGCTATGAATAAAGGTGGGCATCGAGTCGAGTCGGACCGAATTGGGTCCAACTCGACTCGATCCGATTTTTCAAGAACCTGACCCGAACTCGATCCGATCTGGGACCGAGTCCAACAGGGCTGACTCGATCCGATCCGAAACCTTGCTGGCCTGACCCGAACCGAGTCAGACTCGGTCTGGGAAACCGAATCGAGTCAGATCGAGTTGAGTATACGGAGAGAGGGAGATTTTGTAAAGGTCATCTCGCAGAAAGAAACCACTGAGAGTTCTCTGGCCCAAATGTGTTTGCCTCTCTTATTACACCAAAGAGGTGGTCAAAGAATCAAGTTAATGGTTAGCCACAAACCTCGTATGGTCATTAAGGCTACTTTTGTAATACATTCAAATAGGTTTAGGTAGGGCAAAAGTTCAAGGGCGATTACGAACCTTATTGAGGAGACAATTGATCTATATTAATGTGCATTTCTCACACACTCATTAAGCCACGAACCTTGAACCCTAAAACCCTAAAGCCCTAAAAACCTAGAACCTCCCATACAGAGCAAATTGGGCCCCCACCAAGATGTATCCATTTTATCCACACTGGCCATTCATGTTACAAGCTCATTCCAAGGTATGAGCCAAAAATTGAGGCAGATCCAACGGTCGAGTGGACCACACCACAGGAAGCAATGGGACAATGATGCCCACCATTGAAACCTTCATAGGGCCCACCGTGGATGGTTATTTTGCCATCCAACCTGTTCCTAAAGTCACATAAAATTGGATGAAGGGAAACATAAAGCAAGTTGATCCAAAACTTGTGGTCCACAAGAAGTTTTCAGTGCTAGGCATTCATCCTCATTGTTTCATGTGGTGTGGTCCACTTGAGCTTTAATTAATGTGGCATGCGCGTCAGTATACACACATATACAGCCCTGTCTATCACACCAGTACACAATAATGTGGCATGCATGTACAAATATCCAAGCAATCATTCAGTCCAACCACACTAAGTAGATTACATAGGCTGAAATCTAGCAAGTCTACTTAGCTTGGAAAAAACATATTTTATTCATCCATTAGCTCCAAGCAAAATAATACATTCCACACGCTAGTGTCTCTATATATGATTATATTCAATGCAATCCTTCATGTTGACCCCTTTATGGATGTAAATGAGGAAGAGTCGTGGAAACAAAGAGGCATGAGTTGCCTCGCCAATCCACATATCTTCCCAAATCCACACTCAACGCGACTCATAAAACAATCCTGCTCCTCAAAAAGTTACACCTTGCTTAACAACAAACAGCTTGGAAAAAACATATTCTATCTGTCCATCAGATTCCTGAAATTCGTATTCAATGCAACCCTTCACCTTGACTCCTTCATGGAAGTAAGTGGCCTAGAGACATGGAAACAAAGAGGAAAGAGTTGCCTTGCCAATCCAAGAACTTCCCAAATCCACACATCATCCAAACTTACCTTGAAAAGGATCCAGTGGAAGATAAAAATTGCCCATCAACTAGGTCTGACTGTCAAACCGGAACCTAACAAGAACCTATGCTGGTTGGCTCAGCCCAGGTACGGGTACTAGGAACCGACCCGAACCCAATCCATTAGCCATATCAACAAAGTTATCTAAGAGGATTGTTAGGCACGCACATGGATGAGGCATGCCATCTATTAACGCATTGCATGTGTAGAGCAATGGAATATAGAAGCTGTCAAGGTCAGACTGTCAAGATATTCTCGCCAAAAGATCAGGCTGATGGGCTCACCAGGTGGGTCCAATTCAATCTTTTGTTCAAGTAGTCAACTGACCTGCGAACCCAAAACAAGACTACCCTTAAAAGTTCAGTCTCATCAAATATTGACAAGAGATAATTATTAAGGGGGGTTTTTTTGCATTTTAGCTTTCATTGTTTTTCACTGGGCTATGTTTCTTTTGATTTCCCTTTTCTTTTCTTTTCTTTTCTTTTTTATCTCCTTTAATCTATTTGGTTCATCATCATCTACGCCTAATATTTGGGTTCAGCTACATGAATCTTGTTCTATTCAGGGTCAGCTACAAGAATCCTATTCCGCCATTCCATTCTATCAAGAAACATATCCTTGGTTAAACCCTCATCAATATATTCTTACTACTTCCCCATGTCATTTTGGGCCTTCCCCTTGTCCTTTTATAACCTTCAATTTGAATCAACATTGCCAAACACAGACCCGCACAGACCCGTAGTTGCACCTGCATGACTGAGCATCACATATGTCCTGATCCACTAAAACACGATATGTGGCGCCCACTGTGATGTTTGCATGACAATCGATCAGTCCGTGTCAGACCCCACATGTTCTCATTGGAGCTCAAAAATCCGGCCAATCCAGAACTAAGGTGGGCCAAAAAAGGTCAAATCATTCCTAGAAACTCTAAAATAATGTGGTGTGGCACATCTGAATTTTGGTCATCCTGGTTTTTGGGCTCCAAGGAGAACATGAGGAGTCGCATGTGATGGACGATTTGCACCTGGGGAGAGGCAGCGCTTAGAGTAGGCACGGATGATGGCGTTCCATGAGTGTCGTGCGTGTTGAATGCTGCCACAGCAATCATACATTCTATCATACATTGAATGCTGTCAAACTACTAGGAAACTAAAACCCAAAAAAAAAAAAAAAAAAAAAAAAAAAAAAAAAAAAAAAAAACGGAGTCTTCCCAAAACCCTCCGATTACACCAACGCCAAACCCTAGAAAAACTAAAATTCCTACCAAAAGAAATCAAATCACTCGAAAAACCCTATATTTCGAACCAAAACCCTACACAAATAAAAATTTCCACAAACAACTCCAATTCAACCAAATCCAACCCTGTCAAATATTTTCTAGAAATCATAGGCGAATTGCACACCTTCCGATGCGAAATCTGAGAAACAAAACCCTCTGAAACGAGCAGCCAATAGAAACGGAATCTCGCCCGAAATGGAGAACGGGTTTTAGGTTTCTTGAATCCGAAAATGAGAGCGAGAGAGGGGTAAAAGGAATTCGAAAGAGGGTTTTAGAAATCCCTCTTCGAAAATGGCATTTGCACTCAAATCCGCACAACGTGAGTTTTGTATCATTTAAATAATATCATGTGTTATCATCTGTTACATTTAACGGACCACCTAATAATTGTCTATGATTTTATTATATGGTAAAATTATCAATATTTACGATCTACAAGTGTAACCACTATTTGGATGGTCTGGATAACCCTAAATCATTGCCACAAGTAATACGAACAAATCACCACCATTTTACATCATATCCATAACTGCCAACTAACACTTAAGTTTCCATTACGGATGGGTTTGGCCAGTGAAGCTGGTCGGTGCTCTGTGGGCCCCACCATGATGTATGTACTTTATCCATTCCGTCCATTAATTTTTACATATCATTTTAGGGCTTGATCCCAAAAATGATGCAGATATAAATCTCAATCTAACCACACCATGGGAAAATAATATTGATTGAATGTCCAGCAATAAAAACCTCCAACGGCCTACCGTAATGTTTATTTGACATCGAACCTGTTCGCGATCAGTCAGACCTTGATGAAGGGGAAAAATAAATACCAGCTTGATCTAGAATTTCAGTGGCCCCAGTGGGTTATCATGGGTATGAGTTTCATCCCCACTGCTTCTCGTGGTGTCGTCCACGCTTATATCTGCCTTATTTTGGGCTCGTGCCTTAAAATTGTCTGTCATAATGCATGGCTTAGATAAAACAAAAATACCGATGTGGGCCCTACCAGCCTCATACAGGATAACTTATCTTTAGCCAGGTCGGAGTGATTGGAATAGTAGGGTCTGATTCATATATCTTATTTCACTGCATTGTGTTGTTTGAGTGAATTTGATTCATTTGTTCTATTGAGTTTATTATCATACTTTTGTTGTTTGAGTAAAATAGATGCATTGTTTGGTCTATTTTGCTTTTGATAGATGTCAATGTTCTACTTTTAACTTTTCATTTAACTGTTATTTTACTTTTTGGTTAGTCTGCATTCATGGGTTATATGTGTGGAATGATATCATTCTGATGTGTGATTGATATAGGTTCGTGAATTACCAATGTCGCAATGACCAAAGGTCCAAAACCGTTAATCACTCAGCTCACCTCTAGTAATGTAAATTATTTATAGGAATTGTCACATATTCGCTAATTAAATCATTTGTAAGATGGGTTAACCTTTTAAAATGCTTGAGCCATTTGAAGGGATCTAATTGAGTTGACTCTTCGAAATGTTTGGGTTGTTTGGAGCGATCTAAATTATTCATATTGCTATCTAGGTGTGTACACGAACCGAGTTAGCTCGGTTAGCTCGCTCGACTGACTCAAAAAAGCTCAATTCGACTCGATTCGACTCGGTTTGACTCGATTCGAAGCTGAGTTCGAGCCGAGCTGATTTTTTGAGCTTGAAAAAATTTCGAACTGAGTTCGAGCTTGCTCGACTCAGATCGAACTAGTTCGGTGACTCGATTGCTTTGATATTGATGTTGCTCACCAAGTATTTGATGAAATGACTTAACGAAGTGTCGGCTAGTGGTAAGGAAGGTGTGTGTATATGAAACAAATATCATTTTTATTGATTTTGATATTGCTTACAAGGTGTTTGATGAAATACTCGTAAACAGCTGTCGTTGTTTTACATAATTGAAAGTGCACAACATTTGTTTGTGAAAATGCCGCAGAGGCTTGAACTAACCGAACCGAGCCGAGCTGGCCAGTCAGGCTTGAGGACCAAGCCGAGCTGAGTTCGAGCTGGGGTCAGCTAGTGGCCGAGCCGAGTCAATCTGAGGCCAGCTCGACTCGGTTCGAGTCAATGTACACCCCTATGCTATCTCTTTTTAAGTGCCACGAGCCCTTTTATATAATTTGAGTCATTTTAGTGATTCACACCCTTTGTATTATTAAGGCCATTTTCAATGATCCAAATTCATTAATATGTAAACCAAAAACCCCAAACCTCAAACCCTAAACCCTAAACCCCAAACCCCAAACCCCAAATCCTAAACAATAAACTGTATATACACATTATGGTGGGCCCTGGAAAAATTCAATGGTGGGATCCACCTCTAAACTCTCTCTTGTTGTGGCCCACTTGAATCAGGAATCTAGTTGGCTTTTGAGCCCACCTTAGGTCTGAATCGCAAGCAGAGTGGATTTTGGAAACACATCATGGTAGGAGCCACACCATGCACCCCTTAGCTCAAATGGAGGTAAGCCCACAGAAGTTTTGTAACAGTAGGTGTTCAATCCCCATTTTCATATGGTGATGTTCACGTAGCTTTTGATGTGCTTCAGTTTTAGGCTCATGGCCCAAAATGAGCTGGCAAAACGTATGGATGGATGGCGTGGATAAAACACATATATCATGGTGGACCTCACAGTCACCATAGAAGGACGTCCTCCATGTCCTTCAATATCTATAATGTTCATCAATGAGGATATCTAGAAATGGCATTAGGCGGTCATTGAACAAGGTTTGAGAATTGCATTGCAGGCCATTCATTAGACGGGATTTGCGTGAAAGCAGATTGATCAAGAAATGACTGATTAAAAACATTAGGCAGATTGAAGGAAAGACGATTGACACACACATACTAGAGATTTGGACCAGGAAAGGAGTAGCCTGTAGGGTAGCTTGTGGGATGCGGGGACACACTCGGGGTGGGCGGCCCGTATGAGGCTGGTGGCTCATGTGAGGCAGTACCCATGTGATGTGGGGCCCACGAGGAGGGTTCAACCGAGGTCCTAACCCATGCGATGTGGGGCCTGGGCTATGAGATAAATGAATTAATTCGCCATGCTCTATCAGTTTGAGCTTTTGGTTAATTGTTTTGCATCAAAGTAGTATCAGAGCGGCAATTTGGGGTCTGGGCTATGAGATAAATGAATTAATTCGCCATGCTTTATCAATTCAAGCTTTTAAAGCATATGGTTAATTCATTTATAGAGCATGGCGAATTAATCCATTTATCTGGAAGCAATGATTTTTTTTCATAAGTTCCCTTCCTTTGTGCCAAAACGCCATAACCGTTTTCCAAGAAGAGCCCGGTTCATATTGAGAAGGCTTCTTAGACTAGCCCCTCCTTCATTAATAGGCTTCCTAGTGGTCAGCGCTCGGTGGGCCCTACCATGATGTTGTTTCATCCATGCCGTCCATCTATGGTACATCCCGATCTCAAGTAGACCACATTACAGGAAAAAGTGTTGAATGAGAGTCGACCATTAAAAACCTTTTGGGGGTCATTAAAGTTTTGGATCAAGTTGATTTTTGTTTTCTCCCATCATCTAGGCCTGTATGACCTAATCAAAAGATTAGATGTCAAATAAATAGTACAGTGGGCCTTAGGAGGATTTAATGGTGGATATCCAATCAATATTGTTTTCCTGTTGTGTGGTCCACATGAGATTTATATCTATCTAATTTTTGGGATCAGACCCTAAAATGATCTGTAAAAATGGATGAACGGAATTGATGAAACACATACATCATGGTGGGGGCTACAGAGCACCGACCATCAGCCACGGGGCTGGTGGCAGGGGGAGTAGCCGATCCGTTTCCCACTAGTGGGTCGCTTGTGTATGAAATACAAGCCAATGCGAACAGTGGGCTCCAACATGATTATCATGCTGATGCAAAAGTAGGCTGGTACACTCAACAGGTGGGCCACTCCATTGGACTGACCCAATGCAGGTTTGTGATCCACCCACCTAATGGGGAATGGATCCTAGGAATGGAGATAACCCGTGACAGAAGCAGCTGGAAGCTTTGACTGTCACGAGAGCGGTATATTGAGAAAGTCCTAGAGCGGTTCAATATGAATGCAGCGAAGCCAGTCAGTACTCCACTGGATGGTCACTTCAGATTGAGCGACAGGCAATGTCCCAGGACGAAGGCAGAGGTGGACGAGATGCAGAAGATACCCTACGCATCAACAGTAGGAAGTTTGATGTATGTTATGGTGTGTACACGCCTAGACATAGCATATGCAGTTGGTGTTGTCAGCCGGTATGTTGTCAATCCTAGCAAAGAGTATTGGGCAGCAGTGAAATGGATATTGCGGTATCTAAGAGGCTCATCCAGGTTGAGCTTATGCTATGGTGACGGAAAACCTATGTTAGAGGGCTACACAGATGCATATGGCAGGCGACATAGACTCTAAGAAGTCTATATCGGGGTTCATGTTCACGTTTGCAGGGGGAGCGGTTTCTTAGCAGAGCAAGCTACAGAAGGTCATAGCGTTGTCGACGATAAAGGCCGAGTACATTGCAGTCACAGAAGCATGTAAAGAGATGCTTTGGATGAAGAGGTTCCTACAGGAACTTAGCCTAAAGTAGGAGCAGCACGTGGTCTATTGCGATAGTCAGAGTGCTATACACTTGAGCAAGAATCCAAGTTAGCATTCCAAGTTGAAGCACATAGAGATTCGGTATCACTGGATCAGGGATACTTTGGAACAGACGGTGTTATAGCTTGAGAAGGTCCACACGGACGATAATGGGTCAGACATGATGACCAAGGCATTGCTCAAGGGCAAGTTTGAGGTTTGTAGAAACTGGGCTGACTTGAAGATGGCAGATTTCTCCTGTGTCAAAAAGGGAGAGATTTGATGGGGTTTTTACCCCAGGCTCGACCAGTCGTGAGCTTCACTCGATCGGTCGAGGGCTGGTGCACAACCAGTCGTGGATTGGCTCAACTCATTTTCCAGCGAATTGTGGTTTTGGATTTCCAAAGCGCTCGACCAGTCGTGGGATGTGCTCGACCAGTCGAGGGTGTCACTCGACTGGTCGAGGACTCTGCATGATCAATCGAGGTTATGCAAATTTGATTCCATCTTTGTGCGGGATGCGAAAATCTGAGGCAATTTCGCAAGAGGTGCGAAAGGGAGTTTCCTAAACTATAAATAGGAGGTACCTAAGGCTTTCTAGGTAATGCAAGAGGGTTTCCTAAAGCTTTGTAAGGGTTTGCTAAAGGGTTTAGAGCTATCAAAGTGTGTGTGTGTGTGTGTGTGTGTGAGAGAGAGAGAGAGAGAGAGAGAGAGAGATGAAGCTTGTGGAAGGGAGGTTATGCTCATAGAGGTGATCTACTGTACACTCGACATCTCAGCGCTTCTATGTCCTCGTGATCGGTGAGATTTCTCTGTTTTTTCTTTTATTCTCTTATTGTTTATTCACTCCTGCATGAGTGAAGAAGGTTGTAACGTTCTACTTCATAGTGGATTGTTGATCTGAACGAGGTCCCGTGGTTTTTACCTCTTTGAGGGTTTTCCACGTAAAATCTCTTTGTGTGGGTGGTTATGCTTTGATTTATTTCATTGCTTTATTATCCCATAATTCTGGTTTGTTTTGGGAGGCTAGATCCTAAGGTTTTGTGCAAGGCCTCCAACATAGAGAGCTTTTAGATCCTCTCTCCTGATGTTTTTACAGAGTCTAGCCAACTGTGGAAGCAGAGTAATTGACTAGTGGTGACTCCAGTCAAATACATTCCCCTATACTTTAACAAGAGCACACACACCACTAAAAAGGCACACGTGAGCACGATCCACCCACGATCTAGCATCCTCACCTCTAGATAAAGGATGTATGGAGTTTCTTCTTTCTTAAGTTTTGTGCTTTTACAAGGACTCTTAAAGTTCTTGGTAACAGAAACATTAAAGCTATAGCCATTATCATACCAAATGCACTCATTATCACTAAGTACCCGTTACCTATGGCTCTTCAAGTCATTCTATAGACACATCCGCTTAGGGTTGATAAGTTGATTTGAGCCCCGTCGAAGGCCTAAAATCAAGCCAAAACCCGAGCCCAAGTTCAAGCCCAATGCAAGGCCTAAATCAAGCCCAAATCCATTTAACTCGAGGACCACAATAAAGTAGAAAGAAGGGGACCAGAGAGGAATTGACACCTCATCCAGGGTCCCAGTTTTGATTGAGACCCATTCACATGGAAGGCATTGCATGATGTAACACCCGCCACGTGGAATCCCGCAATTTTTTCACGGGGGGGGGGGGGGGGGTAATAAAATGATCCCTATGCCCCTAGTTTTGCCCAAAATTATGCGTCCTACTATCCGATCCAACCAACCATATTATGCAACATAACACACCTATGTCCTTAACTAGTCACAACCCTTAGACGCTTATTTAGCCCCTAAACTTTCTAAAAATACTAAAATGCCACTCAAAACAACCATAAATATCCCCCATATAATCATTTCTAATCAATCTCTTACCCTTCCATTACTCACCATTACCAAGAAGCTTTAAAGAAGAGAATATTTTGGACGCATCTTCTTATTTTGGCGTTTAGGGTCAAAGTTAATCGTATCGAGCCGTTATATCAATTTTGGCACACCTGCATAATTAAAAACAAACCAAGCAACTAACATATACTAATAGTATGCTTTAAAGTATTCAAATGTTGGCCATATAAATGGATGGTTAAAAAATGGTGGCAAGTCATTCATTTGTGATTCTCACGTGTGTAGCTTATCAGAGGGAATTTCCTCACTTTTGGCCAAAGAATATATTCCTATAGGCTTATTAAAGCAATTTAAGCTACTAAATACATTTTTAAAAAACATAAAAAAAAAAAAAAAAAAAATTCCAGTGCATTTTAAGTATAATCTACCAAATACAATTGAAGATTTCCATTTGTATCAATTTTATGATAATTGTGATTTATATTCAATTCGTATTGAATGTAAGCCATTAGCTTCTGAATCATGAGCTAACACCATATCAATCACAAGAATGCAGCTGCCAGGCTTAATCTGACTACGGAGGATGGTGGGGTGTTACAGTCCCGGCACTGCTTGAAACGTTCCATTAATCCTAGCTTACGGCCCATTGGTTTGGGACCAACGGCTTGCAGCTATCTCCCTACTGAAGTGACATCATCAAGTTCGGTGGGCCCTACCATGATGTATGTGTTGTATCCACACCGTCCATCCATTTTGAGATATCATTTTAGGTTATGAGGCAACTAATGAGGCAGATCCAAAGCTCACTTGTCACCCTCAATGCTTCTAGCTTCTTGACTTTGAAGTTCATCTTCACCAAGTGCAGTACATGGCTGCTATGTGGCATTCTTCGGGTTGTCTCATCGATCCAAACATAAGGCGGGTAGGTGTAGGAAATAGTTGGGATGGCTATGACCATTGTCAGTTGTGTAGGGACCACAATGATGTTTTCATGCCCCCCCCCCCTATGATGGGACGCCTAACGAATGAACCGTTCTCGTCTCCCCAATAAAAACAGTTCTGCCACCACTTCTGTTCTCATCGTGAAACAATGAAAATGAGTTAGCACTGCTTGAAAGGTATGATATGCCGAAAATCAGCCATATACAGAATTCAGGTGGGCCATACTATCTAAAAACATGTGAAGACATGCCTAAAACATATAAAAGCACTTGGTGGGGCCCACCTGAGTTTTGGATGCGGCTGAAACTTGTTCTGATCCCTCATCCAAGTAGGACACACACAATGGATGGGGTGGATTTGTGAACAACATCTCAATGATTACGAAGGTTTTAATGAGAGGGTAACCCCTCTCAACTTTTGTATGTAGTGTGGCCCACCCAAGTCACTGATTGACTTGATTTTTAAGCCCGTGGCCCACCATGAAATGGTGCATCTGACTGATGGTGTTGATGTTCGATCATGTAATGCCTTTTTTAAGTAAAGCCACTTGAGCTATTCCTTCACCATAACAAGCTAGTAAGGTGGCCATGGCCGCATGCACTGATCCAAAGGATAACATTTTTATTGGACAAGAGTATGTTATAGTTAATTAGTGGTCCTCCTTCAAGGTTTAGTGTTTAATCATGGCAGTAACTCTACTCAGCTCAGTTTGGTTTGGGCAGAGAAGATGGGAAGATCCGAGCCTTCCCAGTGCATTTCCCTCAAAAAACCCTTCCACCACTGACAACCATGGTTTGGGAGTACACCAAATCAATATTTGAGATGAGGAGCGAGAGAAGCCCTGGGCCCAACCAACTATAAACTATAAAAACTTAACACAAGTAGATTACATGGCTCAATTCAGTTACAGTAAGGGGCCTGGTTCAAAAAATATAGGCTCCACCATTCAAATTGAAAAGCAGACTCCTAGCATTTGGGTCAACACTTCCTCTCTTTCACAATGCAAATTCATCAGTGTCATCGGCGAGAGTTGGGTTTCTTCCAATTGACTATGGGTATCCATAGGAGCATCCTACAATGCTGTCAAACTGTGAATATCTTCCTCACTTTCTTCATTTTCCTGCGGCAAATGGGGCAAGTACCAGCCTCTTCAGCGATCCTGCACAGTTTATTATGACCACCTCAAAATGTCAGCCTCTCAGTCTTCTGGTTGGGGATCCATTTCATCAGAGATGAAAAGGTAATGAGAAGAAGGAAAGAAGAGAAAGAACATCATTTCAATACAAGTAATATTCACCTTGTTCCACATGTAGAACAAGTTGCACAATGTCCACATGGAAGGAAGAAGCAGTCCCTAGGAGCATCAAAGCAAATTGCACAGAGGCGTCGGTGATTAGTTTTTTCACCCTCTTTTACCACCTTCGCTTCAAGAGAAGCCGCTGCAGGCCAATCATCCGGATCTTCCTCATCATGGGAAACTGAATCGTAAGATGAACCCCAACTTGAGGCATCATCATCTTTAGGCATAAGCAGAGGGGTTCTCTCATGAGCCATCTCTCCTGCTTGAAATCCAGTCCCATTCCCAAGGGTGTTCTGGAACTTGCTAAAGATCTTAAATGCCAATAAGATGGCTATCGTCATTCCACCTACATGCAGAAAATGTCAGAAATGTATAGAGAGTGAGAGAATATCACATCGCAAAATGGAAACAGCACAAGAGAATACCTGATCCCACAAAATATGTAATCCATCGTGGTCCATACGACAGTTTAACATACCAGTCATCACTTTCCCTACCCTGAAGACATGGAACAGGTCTAAATGTATCACTGACAATTGGTCTTCACTAATGTTGCTTCTCATGTCAAAATCTCTCATCCATCTTAAGATTATAGACCTAGAAATTTCACTGGCACTAGAATCACAGTCATTTCTATGTTTGGAGTTTCATTTACCCCAGCAACTGCATGTGAGCCAGTAACTAGTAAAAAGAATGTTAAAACATACCTGCTCTGGACCTGGAGTGGTAAGGACGGCAGCATTTACCCCAAAAATCAATAGCTTCAAACCACATAGATTGTGATCCGGTGAACATTTATAATATGCTCCTGTTGTATTATACAGTAAAGCACTTATGCTGAAGTTCAACTGAACCTGTTTCCGTGAGGGTACACATGAGTGAGAGTGACACAATGTCCAATAGAGAAGAAAGAAAAGAAACACGCACACACACACACACAAGTAATTCAGCTAAGAGACATGATAACATGCTATGGGAATAAAATAACCAAAATGTCATCGAGTTGTTGCATGTATGTTGCTGTTGCTTCTTATATAGTATAAGTATAGCACACGATTCTTCAAAAAAGGCAGCAAAACCAAGCTACAAAATCTGCAATTGGTGTCACTCCTAAGGGGCAACTCCAACTCAGTAAAGTAAGACATTGTGAACATCGAAAAGTTTCAAACAAGGTAGTCCTTTAGAGTAAACATTTGGCATCTTCTTGGTTTGTCTTAATAAGATATGCACCCAAGTAAGAAGATATGCAGCAGCACTAATGACACTCAATGGGAAACTCATTCCTAAAGTCTGCCCTATAGTAAGTAGGGCACACAGATGACACAACCTTAGAGGCGATTTTATAGTAATCTCCATCATGGCAGTACGAACTGGTGTGATGATAAACCCCTGCTGGTGGCAGCACCAAGAGTTACTATTTGAAGGTTGTGGGTGGTTTTGACTTGCAATAAATACTACACCTCATGGATCTTTGAGGCTGCATGAATGTAAACAAAGAAGAAAGAGCCTAATATGTCAGGGGAATGCTACAACTGAATCAGAAAGGGGTGGAGGTGAAGGCACTAGAGAGGAGTGGATGATTTGGTTTTCTTCTTCCAAGAACAGTTGAAGGGGATTCAAGAGAGGTCATTTATGGGCTTCTAACAAACACTCCAAAGCCATGGAGGCTCTCCTCTTTTTTCTTCTTTCTTTTTTTAGATTTATGAGCTAGTTGATTAGCTAAACATTTCATTTGCTTTTCTGGAAGAGGACCACAACATCTTAATAAAGAGGGTGCAGCAAGATGAAGCATTTGCGTTGGCAATGCATGCCTTCTTTTTCTTTTCTTTTCTTTTCTTTTTCTTTTTAGTATTCTTTTTTCTTTTTTCTTTTTATTCTTTTACTTTTATTGAGAGGTAACAAAATTTTTATTAAGAAAATCAAAGCAGGAACAAGTTCGCAATAAAAAAGTGTCCCACATCGAACACCTTGTCAAGCTAGGACATCGGCTATGGAGTTTGCCTTTGCACCAACATGTGCAAACAAAATGTATAGCCCAAAGGAAAGGTCGCAAATCTTTCTAAACAGAATGCTCAAATTCTGAAGCTCGGAATTTGAAGAAGGAACCCTTGAGTTCACAATATTTAGGCACCTCCATAATAACAGCCCCAAGAAGTTCCTTGAAAAGATTCTCAACACTTTCCCCAGGGTAGCCATGGGATCGACACTAGAAGCCTCCCCTGACAGTCAAAGCCAAAAAAGCACATATCCACGATGGCCCTATCATCTCCGAGGACTCCACACAGCCATATTTATTAGGATTACCCATGGAAGGCCCACCATCTATTAATGATTTTAAGGGCTTGTTTATATTGAAAGTAAACTAGGGGAAGCATTCAATTTACGTCGACAAGCATTTGCACTTGCTTGGGAAACGGAGGATTCTGCAGGCCTGCAACAAACTGTTTCCTTTGCATTTCTCTCCTCAACAAGTGAGTACAACTTTTTTTTTCAAAAAGTCCAATAGAAGGAAAAGAGTTTGCTTCTAATTTGACATTTTAAATGGCAATTTTGGAGGGAAAAAAGGTTTCTCTCTGTGGGATTGCAACCCCAACAGTTTCAAATGCAAAGTAAAAACATTTTCCAAGACATTTGCTTTCCCTTGCGTTCCCCTAGTTTACCTTTAGTCCAAACAAGCCCTAATATGCAAAAGATTGATATTCAGCAGAGGTCGCCCAATCTCTAATCATGCCTGACACCGAAAACCCCCCTAAATTTTAGTTTTCATAGGGAACCATATAATGAGACTTCTTTTATCCTTCATCAATCTTGGACACAGTAGACAATTTATCATTGGAGATTCAATTATTTCTCTCTTACATTTTCCAAAATAAAGCAAATAAAAGAAACCATCAGATGGTTCCTCTTTCTTTAAATTGCTCTACCCCCAACAATTACAAAACTTCCTCCAAGCTTCTTTGTAAAACCCCCTGAATGCCACCATGGACAAACATGCACCTGAATGTCTCTCGCTACCACACAATCGATGAAGAGCATGTGCTGCCTATGTTGAGAGGTGTATATGTGTGAGTATGTACGTATATCTTTATTATGTGAAGAGAGGCATATATGTTCCATGTATATTTGTAGTCCTGAGGAGTACCATACTCTCTTTCCTTACATTGTTGGTCACTTAGACGTTAACAAAATTATGTTAAATGTTAGTCACTTAAAATTATGACCTACAAACTCCCTTTTCTTAGACTGTTGGTCACTTAGCCATTAATAAAAGAACACTAGTCACTTAAAGTGTTAGGACTAACACAAAAAATTATGACCTACAAAATACCTTCTCTTAGATTGTTGGTCACTTAGCCATTAATAAAAGAACACTGGTCACTTAGACTAACACAACAAATTATGACCTACAAACTCCCTTTTCTTAGATTGTTGGTCACTAAGCTAATTAATAAAAGAACGCTAGTCACTTGGACTAACACAACAAATTATGCACATTAGTCACTTAAGACTAATGCAACAAATTATGCCCTCTCATTTCATTTATCGTAGGAGTACAACACCAAAAGTTTTGTGCTTACTTAGCCACCTTTAGAAGTCTTGGGAAACTTTAGGCGAGGGATTCGTCCCCCACCTAGAAATCAGTCCAAAAGTGAATGTTTCTGTCTTTCCCAACACTGAACTCGATGTGCACTTTGAAAACCCTACACAACAAATTTTTGTTCATCCCACACTTCACTAATTTTTCTTCCAAATGCAAGACCACTTTCCACACCTCAAAGCTCTAGGAACCTCTCCTAGAGATGCCATAGTTCCCACTCGCTACCCTTCTCCAAAAAGCATTTGGTTCTTTCTCGAAACTCCAATGCCACTTACTAACGAGATCGCATTCCTTTCCATAATTATCTCCCCACCCTGAAGCTGCCTTCTTTTGGACCTCAAAGCTCTAGGATTCCCTCCTCAGTACCCTTCTGCAAAGAGAATTTAGTTCTTCCTCGAACCTCCACCACCACTTGCTAAGAAGGCTCCAGTTACTTACCATAATTCTCCCCACCCTGAAGCTGCCTTCCTTGCCTCCTTTCTGGACTTCTTTGAAACCCACACACTCTATTAGCTGGTATTTATGACTTTCTCCCTGACCTTCCCAAAGGAAGTCTCTTTGGGGCTTCTCAAGCTTCTGGCCAATGGAAGACAAATTTTGAATAAAGAAAGAAAGTACACCTGGATATATGATTGGGTGGCATTGATGGTAATCCGACGCCAAAAGAAGGATAACTTCTTTTTTACAATATCAATTTTCTTTGAAACAATATTCAGAATGCCACTTAGAAATGGAGTTAAGCTTAATTCAAAACGGAACCTCCAAAGTAGAGAGAGCGAAGTGTTCAATTGCAGCCAAGGCACTCAAAGAGTGGATGCATCTCCTCTCTTTCACGCACTACCAACCATTCTACTCTTATTCAGATGTAACCTTAACCCAAATCTGACTAAAAACATCTGAGTTATCATTGAGCTTTAAGACCTCAAAGAAGCGGGCAAAGCAACAGAAGTATCTTTGACAAATTGGATGTGAAAGGGAAACCTTTGGCTCCCCACTTTGAAACATTTCATGTACCCAGTCAACTCCACTTTAGCAATTAATCCACTTGCGCATTCCACGAAAATGGAAAAAAAAAAAAAAAAAAAAAAAAAAAAAAAAAAAAAAAAGGGCAATGGGATGGTGGATCTCCTTGAAAAAGACCTCTAGTGCTATTGATGAAACCTGTAGAAGTGCCATTTAAGGGGATGAAGAACGTAGGAGTGTAGATCGGCTCTTTATGCACGCCCTCCACTTCTCCCCAAAGGCCAAACCCATCTTCTCCATCAAATATAAGAGAAAAGGCCCAATCTACATGAGGGTTGCTTTGTCCATGTCAATTTTGCAAAAAAAACACCAATGGCACTTTCTTCACTGGATTTGATGCACTTCTTAGCCAAAAGCTCACCACAAGAATTTACCTGTCCTGAACAGAAGTGCCCTGAAATGGAGAATGATGATCGGCATCACTTCTCTAACTCTGAAAAAGAAAAAAAAAAAAATATATATATATATATATATATATATATATATATATATATATATATATATATATATATATATATATATATATATCTGATTGTCTTGAAAATGCTCCCAAGATGATGACAAGATGGAGGTCCTCAATCTACTCCACACTTTCTTCAGAATGAGCATTACTTGTTTTCAATGAAATTGCATCCCTTGAGAGACTCTCCAACTCTAAGGACATCCAGACTTATTGCAAATTCCTTTTTCGTAGAAATCCCTGACCCCTCACGTGGAAAATCGGAGGTATTTCCTCTGAAGGAATGTAAACTGAAGAGGGCAATCCCCAAATGAAATTAAGGACCCTTAATGAAATTTATGATATCTTGTTTGTTTTTCCTTTTATTTCCTGATCTGTTTTCGTAGATTAGGAATGTTGACTTAAATTACTTCAAGATATTTCTCAAAAGAAATATAAACTATACAACCAACAGAAAACGTGCTTCTTTAAATGTTTGAAAACTCAATTCTGCTGCTTATAAGCCAGAATAGGCACTAGAGATATAGAATAGATTAAAAACCTTGTGAAATTACCTCCATCACTTGTGTGTTCAAGTTACCCACTGCAACATAGTATTCAGAGGACTTGGAAATTTTCTGTTGGATTAAACCATTTCCTGCAGATGTTTTGTTGTTAACTTTAGAAGTTAGTACAACTTCAACAATATGAATAATGAAACATTACTTTCAAATTTTCAAAGAGTAGGCAAAAGAGACGAGCATTTTATGAAACACATGAGACAATGAATACCATGAATAATATTCCATGATAATGTGGTATTAGGATATGATGGGTCCTCAATCCATTCAATAAGGCCTTCTTTACCTGCATAGTCAAATCAACAATACAATCAAGAAATAAGATTTTGTCACCGCCAAAACATTGCATCAACCTAGACAAACCCTTGAGAATGCAACTAAATGCACTGCCAATGTTTTTCAGCTAACTAGCAAAAAGTACAGCATAAAAAGCAACCAAAACATTTGTGTTGCCATATTCAATAAAAGTCTCCAATACTGGATTTTGCTTAGTGTCTAGACACAGCCAGATGAGGAAGCCAAATTTTATGCAGCACCACATAAATCGTAATTGGAAAACTCTCTTGGACTAAGAAAGCTTCTTTCTTTCTATGATAGTCCTTACCTTGCCAATCTGACATGGGTTTCCATTCAAAGCGCATCTTCAGCCTCCTTTTTACCTTAGTATTGAGCAAAAGAAAATCCCCCGATTGCAATTACAACTTTGCACTCCAGAGTTCAGACTAATGTCTTCCACCACTATTGGCTTCCTGAAATACCACAAAAATTTGAAGGCCATCCACTCTCCTGGAAACCATGCAATGAAGTGGTAGGAGACATCCCTAAAGGCTCTTGGTTCTTCAACATATTTCTAATATATAGCTCCCTCGCTTTCTTAGATTTTTCACGAGTCCAGCCATTATTGGCAGCCTCAAATCCCTAGCTCCCTTGTTCTCCATCTAGACTTTTCACCACTTAGAATTCCCACAGTGCAAGAGTACATTCATGATAGCATCAGTCAGCCCTTTTTATCCGCTTCGCTTTTCAGCTAGGTGTGAATTTTTTTTATTTTATTTTTTGAAAGGTTGGGTGTGAATTTTTCAATGAACATACTTTGAAGTTGAACTCAAACTAGAATTAATGTATATAGGTGCTCAGGCTAATGAGTAGTCAAATGCTTAACCAAATCTAAAGTGCTCGCGAATTGTTTAATAAAAATATGCAGGCAGTGAAGTATACACGTCTGAAAACTTTCCTGATCCTAATTATGATCCAAAAGATAGAGCAATTCAGGTTAGGTTTGAATAGGAAGGTGACTCAGCCAAAGAGCTTACAGTTTGTTAATTGTGCTATCCAATGGAGATACAGGGGTAGTGGTCCCCTTTGTTCTGAATTTGTTCTAAAGGTACCCTCTTTGGAAAGTGACGATTGGTGTAAAGATCTCATATATGACTTTAAAGTTTGAACTCTTCTAACCATCAATAATACAAAATTTATAAAGTATTACAGAATTTACGTTGCTTCATAGATGTAAAAAATAAATAAATAAATAAAACTAACGACAAGCCATGTCCATTTTGCAAAACCAATGAAATCTGTAAACACCAATAATGGGTAGATATTGCAAGTACTGGTGCACACAACCAATGAACAAAGTATTTGAAGCATGATTTACATGTGCTTTTAATCAACGCAAGTAAAAAAAAAATTATCGATCTCCACCTAGAAGGAATGTGCCAGATTCCCCAATGTGAGATGTTTGGACAATGTCTAGATTTTGAATCTAAAATTAATCTATTAGCGCCATAAACTCAACAGCACACTGTAGTTGAGAATGCACGACTTCTATCCAAGTATAGACCCGACTGCTGCTGAAACTGATTGAACATCATGTTCATGCTATGAAAGCTTCTCAAAATCAAAATGTAATGTATCCTTCAAATAATGTTTACTCTAGAAGTTTGCAAGCGCAACATGAAACCATACTGCCATATCCTCCCTGTTCAGCTCCCCAAAATACACATTTCAGTTTAACATATAATCTTAAAGGGAATTAGTGGACCAGAATAAGTATTATAATAATCACAACAAGACAAAAGAAAATGAAAAAACGCAGCTCACATTAGGCAAAAGTACCTTGGGAAATTATGAGGGCTAATGAGGAGCTCTTTGATTTCACACTGTAAGAAACATTTATTTGAGACCCCTTGTTCAAGTAATATATCCATTCCTGTGACAAAAGACAAAATTAACTGAATTCATCCATCAAAGCAAATAAAATTCAAGCAAAGGCAATCTTTTCTAAGGGTGTGTTTGAATGCATGATTGAGTTAAATTATAATTGGATGGTCTAATAAGGTGGAAATAACCAAATTTGGATTTCCTTTCATGGGATTCATGTTGAGGGTCCGGTATTCAATTAACTTTCATTTCAAATTGGACATGAAAGCGAAGGTTACTTCACTTTGTGCGCTACTTCACCATTGTCAATACTAGGAAACATCAGCAACTTTTGGCATTTGCTCTTTCATTAAAATGAGTGTTTTGGCATTTCCATTCACTTGCACAGCCCAACACAGTGTAATTGTTGTAAGTTGCATGATAAGTTGGTACATGGGGATTCATGGAAGCATTGGAAGGAATGGATGGGATTGATGGAAAGAGTCAGAGTGCAAGAAGTCTTGCCTTGTGGAAATTGACAGGTATAGTAACGCCGTAGGTCTCAGACCAAGTGGTCTGGTTGTCAAGAGGAGGAGCTTTGGAAAATCCATAAAGCATTGGTCCTGTCTGGGGTTGGGTGGTGGCTTTCACCTGGGAAAAAATTATCAAACCTAAAAAGCACTTACATAGAGCAGAGGAACATGAATGTATCTATATATCCACATATGTATCGAATGAGGAAGAGGAATGTATCTATGTATCCACACACACATAGACAGAATTGAGGAACAGGAATGTACCTCTGTATCCACACACACACAGACACAATGTGCTCCAACACATGCAAAATGCACCCACACAAGTATCTATAAAGAAATGCCAATGTTCCCACCTTTATCAAGGCAATGGTAACAACCCCAAACTTTTAATTGACGTGTAGGGCGGTCAATCATCGATCTAGCTTATCCATCCATCCATAATTCCATACAACTAGGGACAAGCCATGGTGCTAAAGATCATGCAAGTGAATGATCCCAATCTTTGAATGCAAGTCATTTTGTTACAACCATCCATTTTCTATGAGCCATGACAGAGATGGCCAGCATCACTAAACAAAAGTGCTTCTCCGGAATCATACACATTCCATGATGAAGCCTGTTTAATAGATGTTTCGAAGATGATAACAGGACCTATTTTATTTTTCAGCTCGATCTTGACTGCCCACTTTTCATGTTATTGATCAGATGTGGGCCAAAACACAGAAAACAATAAAACCACCCAAAAACCCCCAGATTCAAATGGCGTTATCTACATCTACTCGTATAGAGTCCAGCCCATCCGAACTGTCTGCCCCACCGTTCCGATGGGACCCCCCAGAAGTCAGGCCAATAAAATCATCAAGAGGGCCCCGCCACTTGAATTTGGAGGTTTTTTGTTTTTTGTTTTGGTAGACTTCTCTATGTTGTAGACAACCTGATTCTTGGGGCTTCTGCCATCATGGCAGGGTGCACCTTTTGGTCGGGTAGGATGTACCCACCACGAGGGACCCAACAACAGCCCAGTACCAAGGATATATTGGGTGGTGCACACCCACCCCATATACATATATATACATATGTAGGGAGACGTTAGCATTCTCCAAACATAGATACAAAAGAGGAGAGAGGAGAAGCAATTACCTTGATATCCTGTACAAATAAGGAGTTTGCCTGTAGAAGGCGGGAACAATTGGGTCCCAGCTGTAAATTGACGGATCCGTAGAAGCCAAGGATCAAAGTCATGGATGCTGCTGATGATAGAAGGAAAAGAAAACAGAAGAGCTTTCCCAGAGTGAGTGAGAGATAATAAAAGGGAAGAGAGAGAGAGAGAGAGAGAGAGAGAGAGAGAGAGAGAGAGAGAGAGAAATGAAGAAAGAGGGGACAGACCGAAGAACCAAAAGGTGACAAGTACGACAAGACACGACCATGCCTCATCCCTCCTCTCGGTGGTAGCAGCATCTGATATTGAGATGTTGACTCGATAGGAAATGCTCTGCTGCTGCTGCTGCTCTGGCTCCGCATGCGAAGAAGAAGAAGAAGCTGAAGGAGAGGAACTGTGGCTGGAAAGCTGTTCCATACTAGTGCCAATATCACAAAAAGTTTAAGTCAAGATGTAATTACTCAGAGAGAGAGAGAGAGAGAGAGAGAGAGAGAGAGAGAGAGAGGCTTACTAGTCCTTGGCAGAGGATGTACTTAGTAGGGGAGTAGAAAGAAGAGGCCATGGAGGGATGGGTTGGAGAATAAATGAGAAAAAGAGAAAGCGGGAAGGTGAACCAGTCGGTCTTCTTCGATTGGTAGGTAGCTCTGGAATGGTAAGTAGACTTCCCTTTTTATTCTTTTTCTTTCTTTCCTGTTTTTGCATTACACTGTGGGTGTCTTGCGTTGGTTGGTCGTTGCGAGTTGGGAGTCTTTGACTTTCTTCTCTCCATTCACCTAAAAATGTCCCAATGGCCATGCGAAAATAAATAAATAAATTAATTAAAATTAAAAAAACCCCAGCGTACATTCAAAATTCGAGATGCATGGTAAGTTGCTTTACTTAAGCTTCTTATTTGTCAAATAGCTTATCTTGGTTTCTACTTACCCAACATATAAGTGTTAGGTAAACTACAGACTTATCATCCGCCAAAAAATTAAAAAAGTATTTTTCGTTACCAATATAGCAGAGGTACTTATCCTTTAATTTTATTTGGTCCATACTTGCTATTCATCATCCATCACTCGGGACTAACCTTAATATGAACTATTCATTATGTTAGGCCCACCTTGGCTAACAAACGAGCTCAAGATCATTCAATTTTGACGAGCATAGAAAGAGATACGACCAATTTACCAAAGCGGTGTGGCTGAAATTTGTGAGCAGTCATACCATTAAGTGACTTTTGCCCAACTTTTCAAGACTCGAATAGACTCCAAATGAGATAATTCTGATCGCATTGGAAGGTTTATCAAATTAACTTTTCAATGAGCACAAAAATACTAAAAATGGAGCTATAACGGGGGATGTACATGCATTTTGCCAAAGCCAGGTAGTGCATAAAAAACCTGCAGGTTTGGTTCTCATCGATGCCAAAAGTCACCTTATCACTAACAGCAACTCTTATCCCCCGGAATGGATGAAACTGTCATTAGCGAAAATCTGATTCCTGTTAATCTTGCTTATATAAATGGACCACCCCTCACTTGCAAACTGTAGTTGGAGAGAGCTAAATATGGCTAGAGACGTATGTGAAGAGAGAAAAAGAAGAAGAGAGAAGAAAAGAAAGAGAGAGGAGAACCTAGCTACCCATCCTAGTTACACACCGAAGTCATCTAAGTTTGCATTCTAATCAATTCGAACCTCTTTAGCAGTCCAAATTTGACGAAGTAGGGAAAGGATTAGAGACATCTAAAAGATATATGAACATTTCTTTCACAAAGAATTTTGGGTCTCTCATTTACTCTTTCACATCTCTATAGCGCACGGTCAACTCATTTACTCTTTCACATCTCTATAGCGCACGGTCAACTCATGTAGTTCTACTACGATATCGTACTTGCTCATGTAGTTCTACTACGATCTCATACTTATTTCAAGCTGCGACATCTTTCTTCTCTACCCCCTGCTCATCTTTTCTTTACTTTCACAAGTCTCCTCGATGTATGTTATGTGTCTTGCCAATTAGTCAAAGCCCGATGCAACAAAAATCAGGAAAGCAATTGCCTTTTAGGTTTCTTACATTAGTCACACTTAGGCGAGTCAGCTTGACATTGAGCATAATGTTCCCGTAGGACAACCCGAATGTAGCCTTCTTAGAGGTTAGTTAAATATCTGTAAAATCTAAAATCCCGTAAAGTAAAAATTGCACTTTGTGTTAGCATAAAATGGTGCCTAACCCATTCTTTTTCGTCATTATGAATTTTTGGCCGTTGACCAACTGCATGACTCACTTGAGTTGGAAAATTTTTGATTCCCTGGCTCTAAAGTAAGTCTATAGTTTTTAACTGACCATAGATTCTAAGTTTTCATTGGCTAATGATAACTCTAAATTACATGCATTGTTTTTTTCGAGTCAATACCACACCCCATCTACACAAAGAGCAAAAAGTTGTGAGTTGACTGCTTGCGGGCAATATTCACGCATTCTTCATTAGGGGCAACCTTTGATGTGGACTACCTATTATGTGAGGCCCACTTAATGTGGGTCATCCATCACATGGACCCACCATCAATGTTAGTTGTCCATCATGTGAGGCTCACCTTCAATTTCCATTGCCTATCACATGAAGGCATGAAGCCCACCTTTGATGTGGACCATCCACATGTGGGGTCATCTTTGACGTAGGTTATTCATTGTGGGGAAATAAGGTAGAAAAGTTAAAAGTGAAAAAGAGTGAAATTTTCGTTCATAGCTATTTTAAGCGTTAAGTTTCCTTTGAAAGGGTGCTTATCAAATTAACTTTAAAAAAAATGTAATGTTTATGTTGTTATAAGTAGAAAAGAAGAAGTTATCTATAGGGCGATGCCCAAACAAGCTTTAATTATGTATTGGAGATCATATGTATAAGGAATACAAAGAGAGTCTTTAAGCCACACATACCACGATGAAAACTATTCTTAAGTATCATTAAACCGCCCTGCTGTTTATATGATGTTAGCCCACTTGATAATTGAATTGGGCTGACTGGTCAAACTAGGCCATTAATCATTGACCCAAGCCTTGGTTTGGCCGAAACATTGGCCCCAAGATTTCGGGTTCAAGCCAAGTCCTACTAATTAGAAGTTACTAAATCACTTTTGAATTTTGGACTATGGCAATCTAAAGTATGTCTCCCAACTTTAGTGGCTTAATTGAGTTTAATATGTACCATATTTGCAATTTTGAAGTGGCTAAGTATCAACCATCATAATGTGCTAAAATACCAAATAACTCCACTTTATTGTAAAACAAATGTCTTAAATCTGGTTTCACCGCGCTGCTCGACCAGTCGAGGGGCTGGCTCGACTAGTCGAGGATCCCTTCGACTAGTCGAAGCCCGCTCGACTCGAAGTCCAGCAATGATGTATTTGATATTTCCGGGTCCTTCGACCAGTCGAGGGACAAGCTCGACCAGTCGAAGGTGCCCTTCGACCAGTCGAAGCCCAGTCTCGACCAGTCGAAAGTTAGGCAGATGGTGCGCAGATTCTGCGCGGACTGCGTAATTTAAGGCGATTTCAGAGAGGTACGTAAGTGAAGTTTCCTAAACTATAAATAAGGGTCCCTAGGGTTTTTCTAAGTAATTTTACGGCTTCCTAAAGGTATTCCAAAGGTTTCTAAAAGGGTTTCTAGAGTTATCAAAGGGTGTAGCAAGGGTGAGGTTCAAGCTTGTTTGAATCAGGTTAATCCTCTCTCTTTATAATTTCTATTTTCACAGTGAAGATCTATCGCTTTGTGCCGTGGTTTTTTTCCCGCAAGGGTTTTTCACGTTAAACCTTTGTGTTCTCTTGTGATTGTTTGGTGCTCTTGGATTGTTGTCCTAGATCCATATTTGTGTGATTCCGCAGACCAAATCCCAACAAGTGGTATCAGAGCAATCGTTGGGGCACAGATCTGAATCTGAGGGATAAACAATAATGGTAAGCACTAGGTATGATATTGAGAAGTACTCAGGGAAAATTAATTTTGAGTTATGAAATATCAAGATGATCAGTTCCTTAATCAAGCAAGGCGAAGATGGTGCTCTTGAGGATCGAAAGTCTACTATGACTGATGATGATTGAAATACTCTTGATAAGAAAGCTTTATCATCGATCTGTTTATGTCTCATGGATGAGGTTCTCTACAATGTCATGAGTGAGAAAACTACAGATAAGTTATGGGCAAAGTCAGAGGATGTATATGCGAAAAAATCCTCTGAAAATCGCTTACACTTGAAATGTCAGTGGTATAACTTCAAGATGACAGAGGGTGGAGATCTATAGGCTCACATCAGCAGCTTTAATAAATTAGTTTTAAATTGTTGGATATGGAGGAAGTGATGAAATATGAAGAACAAATATGTATGTTGTTGAATTCTCTTCCGATGTCGTATGAGTCATTCAAGGACACAATGTGCACCATGAATAAAACCCTAAGTGTCGACATCGTTATCTCGGCCCTTCAAGAGAAGGCTATGAGAAAGCTTAACATCGACATGAGGATATCTTCTGATGCACTGCTTATAAGGAATGAAAATTCTGAACAAGGTACAGGTTCTAGATCCAAATCCAAGCGTAAGGGCAAAGGAAAGATAAGGTGTCGGAACTATGGGATGGAAGGACACATGAAGAAGGATTGTACAAATCATGAATTTAAAAGAGAAGAATTTGAGGCTTCGTACAGGGAAGTCAATGCTGCCACGTCAGATGGATCGAGTGGATGTGATGGTGATGTTTTGTCTGTGCCTACGATCAGACGCTCATACGATGATCGTAAGGGCGAGTGGATTCTAGACACAAGGGCATCTTTTCACATGGCTCTTCATCGGAGTTGGTTCACAAGCTACAAGGAGTGCGATGGTTGACAGGTATTTATGGGCAATGACAGTGCCTGTAATGTTGTGGTTGTTGGTACAATGCGTGTCAGGATGTTTGATGGGACAGAGCGTACCCTGACTAGGGTGAGGCACGTTCCTGACATGAAGAAGAGCCTGATTTCTCTTGGTGCACTCGAGGCTATAGGGTTGTAACGTCCTGAATTTTCATTATTTTGGATTTCCAAAAATCCTTGAATTTTTTTTAATGTAATTAACTTATATTATCACTTACTGCCCATTAGCACTCAATGTTAGTTTATACACGGGTGGTACCAGTAAATAACTGCACAAGTCCGATTAATCAGCTGTAGGAAGCCAACGAATCCACCCGATCACTTAAACACCGAATTTAGCCACATGATTTGCTCATGCAGAGCCTAAATCTAACCGACCTACCACTAATTAATCAAGACAATCGCAACTAATTAAAAGATCTGCTCGAAGCTGAGTTAGATAAGGCTCGGATTTTGACTAATAGACCAAATCAACCCCGTTACTCTTTTAGCCTAAAACCGACGGTTTAAAGTAATTATGACAAAATCTCCACTTTCACTAGTTATAAATAGGCCACACTATGAACATAGTTAATCCAAACCCTAATCATTGCCCACGAGAAATCTCAATACCTAATTCATTCCAGAAATACCTCGATTTTTCGAACAAGCTCTAGACCGCTCGTTAGTGAGCCACTAGTTCCAAAACTATAGAATAATATCCGTCTTACTGGGCTCGACGTCCATCGCAGGAGTCGGACCTGGGTAGTGTCCAGAACCGCTCAACTTGAGCCGAAGGACGAGTGCATGAGAATTACAAATACCCGAAAGGAAGAAGCTGAAACTTAAGTGAATTGGGTTGTCCACTCTTATGCAAACTTGAGAATTTCAGACCGTCGGTTTACGACCAAACTTCACACATGGAGTAAAGATATTTTTCTGCTCATATCCGTATAGCCACGGCTCCGATCGACCATCGGTGACCGTTGAACAGATTTCTAATCATATCTATTGATCGGCGCATCCAAATGGCGGGCCGATCATATCCATACGTAGATCATCGTTAGGGCTAACTATCTTATGGCGTATATCAATATGTACGCCCCATAGTGGGCCCTAGAGGTTAGAAAGACCCTCCCATAAGGCTAGTATAGTAAAAACCTAGCCTTTGGGGCCATTTACACCAAATCTGGCACTATATAAGGGCTTCTTTTGGGCACCCCCTCCTCCCATACGAATTTCAACAAGAAAAAAAAAAAGAGGGAAGAGAAAGAGAAGAAAAGAGGAGAAAGAGAGAGGGAGAGCTTGGAAGCATGAGGGTTTGTGCACCTTCACCTTCTCATTTCCTCTATAGCAACATTGTCCTTCATTGATGTCGATTCGGCGACGATTGAAGGTAAGTATTGAGTTATGTTTGTAGTTTTAGGTCTTGTGTTTAATTCCTTCCAATTCTTACAAGCTTGTGTGCTTATTTAGGCATTTCAACGATGATTTCCTAACACCCTAACCCTACGGGCGCCGTGAATCAAGTGGTTCGTCACAAGGTGCGGACCATTATCCCTAAGTGGCCAAGTACCAATTTTAGGATAAATTTAATGATTTTGAATGCTAGAGTGATGTACAATAGTGATTTAGGAAAAACCTAGCTAGAAACCTACATATTAGGTCCACCAACATCCATACAATGATAAATTGTTATTTGTCTAGTTTTCAACATGTTTGAGCATGAAATTGGTGTTGCATGATCATCTCATATTTGATTCTTGCATGATTTTTCCTATAACATGTATGATTGTACTATTTCATATTGTATTCTTATAATATGAGTGGTGTGTTGTCCTTGGTCTCTTCGGTAATCCAGCACCACACGCACACACATCTAACTCATGCTATTAAGAGTAGTTGCATTTATATTAATAACTTGAAACTCCATGCTCGATGTATTGTGCGCATGATTTCACTTGTGCTAGAAGATGAACTCTTAATTGTTGAAGTGATATTGAATACAACCCATTCTCTAGGTTGGTCAGGAACTGAGAATTGTGAGGGTGGACTCGTTGGTTGGACCGCCTTGTGACCAGACTGACTGATTTGGGTGGACACGAATGGGTGACAGTAGTGGGACTACATGGGTTGCTTGCACCTGATGTTGTGCGTTACGTGGTCACCTGAACTTGAGCAGTCTAGTCCACCGACTAACCAATCATGCTTGTTAACCATGTTTTCTCACGCCTGTTTGGAACCTGGAGCACCCCTCGCCCACTGACAACAGCTGAAAACTGATCCACAATCTCGTGAGCCTGGCATGGTAGAATGGGACACTGTGTCTAAGCTGACAGCCTACTCTGGGGTGACGAGCCTCCCCATAATGACCTCGAGCGATCCCGCTTTCCAGCACTCCCCATGTGCTTGCAATCGGGGGTGGGGACCTCGATGGGATCAAGGATCGCGGGGTCTTGGCCTCGCGCGTTAAGGGGTCCGGGCCTCGCAAATGGATGGGGGCATTGATATCATCGGGGTATACCAGTTTTTCCAACCTGTTGGATGAACGAAATTAACTAAATACTCGGCTAACATTATTCATGCATCACATTAGCCAGGATTTGGCGACTCGGCAGTTGAGGTCGCAATGAGGGAGTGTTGGTCATGCGCGACCTTGAGACGAAGTCGCTCGAGGGAATTTTGCGGGTGAGGTCATGCATTATACACAACTCATGCATATGCATTAACAAAGACTAGTTAGTGATTTATGAATGTGTGTTTTTCATTAAATTTATCGTGGAATTGTTATTTGATGTAACTTATGACTGATGACACCCACTGAGTTAGTTACTCACTCCCACTTTGGGACGGTGTTTTAAAACACCAACCAGACCCTTTACTAGATGCAAGTGAGGCAGAGCTCGACGAGCTAAGCGAGGTGAGCATGGATAGGGAAGAGGAGTTTTCCTACTTCCAGCTTATGGGTGGATCACCGTAGAAAATGCGAGTTGTTTATGAGTTGTTGAACAGGGATCTAGCGCACCATTTCTTTTGGGCATTTCTTATATAAAGTTTATCGGACGACGCCTTGTGCGACCCGTTTAATATTCCTATAGACTTGTATTTCTTAGTCGCATTTATTTCAGTAGATTAGTTGTGGTTGTGGTTTATATTCCAGCCGATTCCTTTATTGCTCATTTAAACTGATTTATATATAAATTACCATAATTAGGATATAAGCGACACCTGAAAATTTGGAGGCCGAGTTCCTATACGGCCCCCGAAAACCCGGAGTGTTACAAGGATGCAGGTTCACAAGTATTAATGGTATCCTTAAAGTATTTAGGCGGGCACGGGTAATCATCAAAGCACAACAACTCGATAATATTTACAGGTTGATCGGGAGCACTTCAACAGGTGGAGTTGCATTAGTCGTAGCGGATTCCACCTCTGCACATGTGTGGCATGTTGGGCATGACCACATAAGCGGGCAGAGCAAGAAGGCTGAGACACGCGGACAGATATACAGAAAAACTAGAGCAACCACCTGTGAGAATAATCACACAACATAATCGCAGGTATCGGCAAGGTACTTGGGTGACTCCAATATCGCAGTGGATCCGTCTTCTATTCAGATGGCTCTAGGAGAGCCTGGTTGTAACATCCTAGATTTTTACTGTTTTGGATTTCCAAAAAATCCTTGAAATTTTTTTCCCAAGTAATTAACTTATAATATCACTTACTGACCATTAGTACTCAATGTTAGTTTATACACGGGTGGAACCAGTAAAGAACCGCACAAGTCTGATTAATCAACCGAAGGAGCCAACGAATCCGCCCGATCACTTCAACATCAGGTGTAACCCCATGTTTACTCACATAGGACCTAAATCTAACCAACCCGTCGCTAACTAATCAAGACAAGCATAACTAAATTAAAGATCTAACCGAAGCAGAGTTAGATAAGGCCCGGATCTTAACTAATAGACCAAATCAACCCCTGTAACGTTTCGTCCAACCAGCACAGTGTAATGTGGCGTCCACGTAAGATTTGTCGCAGGACCATTCACTTAAACTACTCGTAGTGAGGTACCGCAAGTAAATTAATCTAGGATTAACCCAACTGAGTAGACCAGACGGGTCATGATAGGACCTAGTGAGGGCCGCCAAGCCAAATGACCGTTTACACTTAGCAACAGCCCGTACGGGCTATACCGCAACGCGGGAAGGTCAGAAAATTATAAAAATTTAGGGAATCATAGATCTCACTGGGCTTGTGGTTTATCGCAGACCACGGACTCCGTGGACACCCAAAAATTAGTTATCCGCGCCGTTCCAGCGACACTTGCCAAATGCAACCCACCCAAGGCCATAATTGAAATCTTGCACTTGTAAATGAAACTGAGATTCCAAGCATTTCAGCCATCGAATTTCTTTTAAACTTACGGTGAAGGTCTAATATATTTTCCTACGCCCGTCCACAAATTCTGGGATCCGATCGTGGCACGGTGACCGTTGATCGCAAATCGGACCCGTACGACCCAACCCCATATCTGATAGTTTCCAAATTTTGCATGGCCCTCCATCCGGCCATGGAGCACATACCCTATGAGTTTCATTGTTAGGCCATGGAGCACATACCCACCAGAACCGTTCAAATCACCGGAATGGACCCCACAGGGCCATTTAAAGCTTGGAACCCTATGATCAAACCTCATTTCCGTTCATCCGTTTGATCTCAAATTTTGCATGGCCTCTCATCGGGCCATGGGACACCTACCCACCAAATTTGGTGGCCTAGGGGGTGGTGGGGCCGCCTCTAAGCCAATATGGAGTCCTAGAGGGCCATTGTGGGCATTTGAGGAAACTTAAGGCCAAAGGGCCCAAGTCTAGGAAATAAACCCTAGCTCTCTCCCTCATAACTTCCTCCATTCTCCAACAACCAATCTCTCTCCCTCATAGCTTCCTCCATTCTCCAACAACCAAGCTCTCTCCCTCATAACTTCCCCCATTCTCCAACAACCAAGCTCTCTCCCTCATAACTTCCTCCATTCTCCAACAACCAAGCTCTCCCTCATAACTTCCACCATTCTCCAACAACCAATGAGAGTAAAGAGAGAAAGAGAGTGTGAATGAGAGCTAGGTGGACCTTAGATCGAGGTGGAACCCAAGGGAATCAACCCTTTCAACTCCCTACCTCTTCTCCAAGAAGAAACCCACCACCACGACCGCCCATTCGTCCGTTGATCGTCTAGGTAAATCCCTCATCCCCTTTTTCCTTAAAACCCATGTGTTGAGAAGGGATTGACATGGACTTCTAACATACAAGTGCGTGCTTTAGGGATTCTGGCGGATCGACCTCAAAGCCCTCATTCCTAGGTCGTTTTCCAAGTCTCCAACGATCTATAGGTGCGGACTATTATCTTTAGGTGACCTAGTACCAATTTCATTAGGAGGTTAATGATTTTGTATGCTTGGATGATGTATTTGGAGAATCTATGGAAAACCTAGGAATTGATAGTTTGTTTGGAATTGTATGTCTTGTTGATTTTCTCATATGATATTGTTCTTGCCTCTCACATGATTTTGTATATGGATGATTACATGCTCATGCCTTGTTTGATTTTTCCATATGATGTTGCCTTATAACATGTAGGACTTATTCATTGTTGCGTATTTCGGTTCTATGAAATGTAGGAAGTGCTTAACTTCCCCACGAACCCATACAACTCACATGCACTTTGTTTCATGATAATGATAGCTTGCTTGTTAGGAGTATCTGATTTGTATGATTGAGATGCATGAAAATATGATGTTGATATGCTAGTTGATAACTTGGATATTTGGTATGTTATGGATCACCATCACACTCTTGGGTTGGTCAGGAACACGAGGAGAGACGGTAGTCCCATCGGTAGGACTATGCTAGGGCTAGACCCGTGGGTTTAGGTGAGTGTGTACGAGTGGCAGTAGTTCGACTACATGGGTCCCTTGTGTCTGATGTCGCTCGTCACGTGCTCACCTGACTCACGCGGTCTTGCCTACTTACTGACCAACCTTGTTTGCTCACCTATGTATGGAACCTGGAACACCCTACAACTGTTGTACCCCATCGATAACTAAATTGAAACTGGTCCACCTCTTCGTGAGCTGGGCATGGTGGAATGGGACATTGTGTCCGAGCTGTCGGCATACGCTGGGGTGTCGCGCCTCCCCGTAGTGACCACGAGTGATCCCTTTCTCTCGGCACTCCTCATGTGCTTGAAGTCGGGGATGAGGAACCCGACGGGATCAAGGACCGTGGGGACTTGGCCTCACATGTTGGGGGGCCTTGGCCTCGCAATCAGCTCAGGGCATTGATACGTGAGGTGTATCAGATTCTCCAACCTGCTGGAAGAACGGACTTAACTAAGAACTCGACTAATACCATCGCATTGCATCGCACTAGCTAGGGTGGCGACTCGACAGTCGAGGTCGCTCTGAGGGAGTGTGGTCATACGCGATCGTTAGATGGAGTCGCTCGAGGGAGCGTTGTGGTGAGGGCATGCATCATATAACCCATCATGCATGCTGATTAATAAGATTAGTTAGGCGTTTATGATTGACTGTTTTTCATTAAATTCTTAATATAATTGATGCCTGTTATAACTTGAGACTAATAGCACCCACTGAGTTAATCACTCACTCCCACTCTGAGACGGTATTTTAAAACACCAAGCAGAATATCCCGTAGTTGCAGGTGATGAGGAGTATGAGGAGCCTGACGGCATGAGCTTGAACAAGGAGGATGAGCTATCCTATTTCCAGTTGATGGACGGCTCTCCATCGGCTTGATGGGTAGGATTGGGATTGCTGAGCAGTGGGCTCAGCCTTATTCTTTTTTGACATAGTATTCTTTTGTTGTTTTTGTTGGGCAACGCCTTGTGCGACCCATTTATATTTTTAGACCTGTATATATGATAGATTCTTTTCATTTCAATGGACTTGTGTGGTTGTGCTTCTCGTTCCAGGCAATTCCAGGCTGCGCATTTAAACCTGATTAAACGCATTAATGAAAATTTGTTATAAGTGACACTCGGGAACTTGGGAGTCAAGTGTATGTACGACTCCCGATATCCAGGGCGTTACAAGTTGGTATCAAAGCAATAGTTTAGAATCCATTGGGCCATGGGTCATGAACTCACTAACGCGTCCGCTGACTTGAGAGGATACACAGTTGAAAATACAATAGAGACTTAGAGCGCTATGAACCATCCTAGACCCTGAACGAACAATGTTAGACGGAGGGTAGGACTTCCAAGGAGATAGGAATGGGTAGCGAGAGAGGGAATAGTAACGCTAAAGAAGGGGATCCGAGGGTGCTATGTGCCTCGGCCCAATTTTCGGACAAGAAATTTGGGAATATGATGGCAAGACTCGATTGGACTAACTAGGAAATTTAGCTAGTCCAGTCCACCTAATCCCTAAGGGCCCGTTTGGCCAACCGCGTTAGGTGGGATTAAGGAGAATGGAATTGTAAGAGTTGCAATAAATACATGTATAGGGTATTGTCCCTAGATTGTCTTTATCTCATGTCTTCCAATACCAGGTTTGGGATGCATGCAATCAAAGGTAAATCACGGGATTTCCTTCCAAATTACACTTGGAAATCCCATTCCACACTCACTCCAGACATGCCAATCCCAAAGCTCGGGTTGGGGTTAGCATTGCAACCCCATTTGGTACAGCTTAATGCCACTAGCCCAGCAGACCTAGATCGAAATTCCTATTTCCAATATATCTTCTTAAGATATTCCTCTGTCATCACTCTATTCTTAAACTTCCCCAGTACATTGTTAGGAACGAGCTGGAAATCGAAAGATTTGACGGTTAAAGGCAACATTCAAGTCCAAATGAGCTAGTTCTGGGTTAAATTTGTTAGTTCCGGGTCAAATTTGTTAGTTCCGACCTATTCTAGGATAAAGATTTAAGAGTAAATGAAAATTTACCAAAAATAGTGGAAACGTAGATAAAATGGATTTTTAACTACTAACTAAGTGGAATCTCATGAAATAACTATACCCATTGCGTAGATCGACTTCTCCTACCCAAAATTCATATATGGCACATCGAATAACTCATTCCAGTTTGCAAGATATGCCCGTCGCAAGGCTACCCCGCCCGAAAAATAGTGAGCCGGCAGGACCCTGCCCACACGACCACCCGACCCCGCCCGGACATTCAGAGGGTTGGCGGGACCCCGCCCGACCGACGTGGCCCCCACCAGGATTTGGACAGGTTTTGCCCCAACTTTGAAAAATCATATCTCCTTTGTTACAACTCTGATTTAGGTGATTCAAAATCCATATTGAAGCTTGATGAGTCTAGTTTTATATAAAAATAAGAAAAAAATAAAATAAAAATTATAATATAGTTAAAATTAATATGTTTTACTAACTATCTAAAAAAATATTAATTTCGGACAGTTGTTGCTACTAGAATTTTAATAATTTATCTACAACTCCAAATGATATGAAATTTGGTGGGATGACTTAAAACTTGATGGTAAATTATCATAAAATTTTTTTAAAATAATACAGTTACTAAAAGTATAAAAAACATTACAAGATGTGTCTCCTCCTCCCTTTCATTGTACACACGAGTGGGGCCCATTTCTCTTGCTATTTAGGACTATCTAAAGTCCATAAAACTTATCTCTACTACCCCCATTACCCTTTACCATCCCTTCTAAACCCTAGAAAAAACTCTCCCTCTCCCAATCTCAAAATCCAATCTCGAAACCCACCATCTTCTTCTTCACTCTAACCCATCTCAATCCTCATTCTCTCAAACCCATTTCTTCAAAAATCCATCTTCTCCTCCACATTTCCTATCTCATCTTCCTCATCTCCAAACTACTCTCTCCAACTAACTCCCATCTCTTCAAAATCCATCTTCTCTTCCTACAAACTCCCCATCTCCTCTTCCTCATCTTCAAACCACCTTCTCCAAACCCATCATAAAAAACCCATTACTACAATCCTTTCTTCTTCTTTTCTTTCTTCCAAAGGCAACCATTGAACTAGAATATGATCATCTAAAACTTAAATGGGTCATCCCATGGAATAGTTGAGAAGGAACATCCACTGTTAGTTGTATACGGGGCCTACCATGGTCTTTATCTGCCACCCAATCCATTCATCTAATCTACTTCATCACAGATAGGTGATGTTGCTGCAAATGAAAATAAATAGACTGTGATTCCATATACACATCCTCATCTGAATATTGTGTTGTCCACAATTAAAGATACTTTGTAGCCATGGACACTCAATGATAGATTTTGGTACCAATGTTGGGTGTGCAAGTGGCTAGGAAACAGATCAGTCATGAAGACAGATGGTTGACTGTGGACAGATTTAGGTATGGATTATTAGTTTCCTGTTGAACTGCCTTAGGAATTAACTGTTGGCTAGATGGTTGACTGGTGAAAACTCTACTGAAATAGGAGCTGATAAGCAAGTTCTAGGACAGGTTATGGGTGTTGGAAACAGTTCCAGAAGCAGAAACTAAACAACAAGCTGAATCTATTAATGAGTTTTGTGCAAAGGGGGGGGGGGGGGGGGGGGGGGGGGGGGGGGGGGGGGGCGTTAATTATTACGCAACAGAAGAATCCACCAAGCCCTCATATTTTCCCACATTAGGATTACAGTAGAACAAATTAAACCAACTGGTAGTGATATAAAATTTTTAGCAGAAAAACAAAATCTAGCATCGAGACAATTTTGAGTAGCAGAATTTTGAGGCAGGAAACAAATCATTTTAACTAATTGCTCTCAAAAGCTGAATTTGGTCCACCGCACTTATCTACAAAACCAATTTGATACTCTCTTCAAAAGCTCTAAACTAGAACTGGAAACCAAGTTACCTCTCCAACTTTAACAGTCCTACATCCCTAACGAACTCCCAAGAGCCTATTCAGATTCCTCATTAATTTAGTTTATCTTCTCCATTAGATTTCCCGTTGAAATGGAAGTGTAGCCTCTGTTTCTGTTCCATGTATATCTCTAGCTATGTGCCAATCTATTACAGAAAATGTAAAGGATAGTCATAATGCACATATCATCTTATGTTGGTGTGCATGTGTCATTTTTTAAAAAATGAAATAAGGTTGATTAGTTGTAGATAACATGTGGAATGCACAGGAGCAACCAGTGATCCATGCTTATGAAGTACAGGAATGTCATTATGTTGGTTTTCAATGTAAAGTACATCAAGGCTAAGTCATTTCAAAAATAATAATAATAATAATAATTTTTCAGCATTAATATAAGGGGTAATTTCCTTGGATAATTCGCATATTCTCTGAGATACAATACTGCGTCGTAAGTTCCTATGAGACTTGACCTGAAATCTCCCCAAATTGAGTTTACTCAAAGGGGTTCCTAGTCGACCCACAGTTTAGTACTATGTTAGGTGGGACCTCAGACATTAGCGGTTGGGAGCACATGTATCTTGCAAGTTGTGGGAACAAGACTATATACCTATAGAAGTGTGGAAGGAGTGAAATCGAATTGTTTGGTTAACTAGTCTTTCAATAAAATACAAACAAGAAATGCTAGATCTGTGGAGAAGCATCACAGTAATTATAATTACAGAAACAAAAGAGATGGACGAAGTTACATCATTAATCAGGGGGTCCAACCTATGAGTCACATTGTGAAATCTACAAGGGTTCCATAACAAGAGTGAGAACATGCTTTGTGAGACTGTATCTAGCAATAGTGGATTTTCGTCAGGTATCAGCATGTAAGTCCTTACCTTTTTATACTTGTTACAAATGAATTAACCACTAATTGGGGATGAGGTCTCTTGGTGTATGTTGTCTGCAAGATGTGGTATTGTATGATGAGATTTTAAGAGGAAAATGATGAATATGAGATTTGTAGGAAGGCTTTAAGGAACCAAAAAAAAAAAAAAAAGAGACCTGGATTGAGGTCGTAAGAAAGGATATGAAGGCTTGTTCACTTATTGAGGATTGGGATTTCGATACAATTGAATCCTGAAGGAGGATCAGTAATAACAATTAAATAACTAGGACATGGATATGGTAATGATGATGACAAACATTTGGTGCAACCTGGTTATCGAGTCAATGAGACCTCGATACATGAATCATAAGAAATGGACAAGAGTACATCCACAAGAATAATAGAGTAGAGGGTGAAATAATTTTATTGATATCAAACTTATTATCTAAATAAATAAATTTAAAAAAAAAACACATACAAAGATAAGAATGTTTATTTCTAATAATATTAGGAATCATCCTATGATTAGATTAATTTTTATATATTTTTCTATTTTAAGTAGTTTTCAATGCAATCGAATTAGGACCCTTAAGTAGGATTGGGTTTCATAGTTTAAGGCTCCGAAAGTTCGTATTAAAGGCGGATTATGATAAAATATTTCAAGTTTTTCTATTCTATTATAGATTTAAGGTTTGTACCACATTGAGAAGACGACATTCTTTGTCTTTCCTTTTCTGCATCCTTCTTAGCGTTATTAGCACTTCAAACCTCTGAAATACCTTAGAACTTTCAATTCTTCCTTCCCTATGGAAGTTTATGAAACTGAAGTGCAGTCTGCTCATAACCCACTAGACATAAGATCGAAATGGTGATATACATATAAAATTTTATACTATTAGAAACCTTTTTAGGATAGTCATTTGACCATAGGCACCGTGGGAGATTTAAATCACTAAGTTAGATAAAATTAAAATGAGAACTCTCTTAGACCAAGACCCAAAGGACAACCTTATATATATATATATATATATATTATATATATATATATATATATATATATAATATATATATATATATATATATATATATATATAAAAGATATTTAAACTTTCTAATGATGGTCATTCCCTAAACATTTAGATTGATTGGACTAGGAATTACGAAAGTATACACCTGCGAAGTATTCACGGCTTGACCCAATTCTCAATCCTAAGCAACTACCAATGGACTCACTGCTTTAACCGAGCAGAAGACCAGGATCCACCAAGACAAAGAAGGGATACAACGAGTCTTCTATCTTGGTCAGGTAGATGATCGACGTATCAGGTTCAAGCCTACTACAACCGTCTCTCCATGTGGGTCGAACACTGAAAACAAATATTTTTATTCTAAATAGAGAAAAATCGTCATGACAAATCCAAATCTTAAAAAAAAAATAGATAAATAAATAAATTGTAGTAAACCATTAGAGTGAAATTATTTTTAAGGGGGTAGACTAAAAGGAGTCAGACTAGCATAGATAGTATACACCCTACACCGCATCTAAACTTGAAATCAACAAAACCTAGGCAAATCAGATAATGAAACCTTTACTTATTACCCTTAGGTAATTTCGGGGATGAAATTGTTTTTAAGGGGGGTAGATTGTAACATCCTGGATTTTCACTGTTTTGGATTTTCAAAAAATCTTTGAAATTTTTTTCTCAAATAATTAACTTATAATATCACTTACTGACCATTAGTAGTCAATGTTAGTTTTACACTGGTGGAACCAGTAAAGAACCGCACAAGTCTGATTAATCAACTGAAGAAGCCAACGAATCCGCCCGATCACTTGAACATCAAGTGTAGCCCCATGATTTTATCACATAGGACCCAAATCTAACCGACTCGTCGCTAACTAATCAAGACAAGCATAACTAAATTAAAGATCTAATCGAAGCTGAGTCAGATAAGGCCCGAATCTTAACTAATAGACGAAATCAACCCCTGTAACGTTCCGTCCAACCAGCACAGTGTCCTGTGGCGTCCACGTAGGATTTGCCACAGTACCATTCGTTAAAACTACTCATAGTTAGGTACCGCAAGTAAATTAATCTAAGATTAGCCCAACTGAGTAGACCAGACGGGTCATGATAGGACTTAGTGCGGGCCGTCAAGCCAGATGACCGTTTACACTTAGCAACAGCCCGTACGGGCTATACCGCAACGCGGGAAGGTCAGAAAATTATAAAAATTTAGTGAATCATAGATGTCACTAGGCTTATGATCCATCACGGACTACAGACTTAGTGGACACCCAAAAATTAGTTATCCGCGCCGTTCCAGCGACACTTGCCAAATGCAACCCACCCAAGGCCAGAATTGAAATCTTGCACTTGTAAATGAAACTGAGATTCCGGGTATTTCAGCCGTCGGATTTCTTCTAAATTTACTGTGAAGGTTTAATGTATTTTCCTACGCTCGTCCACAAATTCTGGGATCCGATGGTGGCACGGTGACCATTGATCGCAAATCGGACCCGTACGACCAAACCCCAAATCCGATCGTTCTCAAATTTTGCATGGCCCTTCATCGGGCCATGGAGCACCTACCCTGTGAGTTTCATGGCTAGGGGACCATCAAA